>MU223562.1:1131190-1144279 GCA_018584345.1 Thuja plicata | reverse complement strand
TAGTTTTAGTAGCCTCAAATCCAACCCCCGCAATAGAAACCCCAGCTTCAGTTGCCTCAGTTTCAACCCCTGCAACATCAACCCTAGCTTCAGTTGCCTCAGTTTCAACCCCTGCAACAACAACCCCAGCTTCAGTTGTCTCAAATCCAACCCTCGTAATAGCAACCCCAGCTTCAGTTGCCTTAGTTTCAACCCCCGTAACAACAACCCTAGCTTCAGTTGGCTCAAATCCAACCTTAGCGACAATAACCCCAGTTTCAAACCCAACCTCAGCAGCATCAATATCTACCCCAGCACTATCAAACCCATTTTCAATCACAACAGAAAACACATCAAAACCCACCATAGACTACTCATGTCCCTCCAATTACAAATCACTTGGTGGGGAATCAATATCAAGTCCCTAGGATGAAATCCTATGTTCCTACTCAAGGGACATAGAGGTGCAACCTCATACCCACCACAACACAAAGGAATGTCCACACACACCAGCCTCAATATCAAACAGACATGCTAATGCAACAAATGCAAACCCTTCAAACCCAAATGATGGATATGCAAAATCAGGGGCAAACTAAATCCTATACCGCAGAGGATTTGTACCCATACCCCTTTGACCATTCTCTTCACATGTCTTCATTCCCAAATCACTTCTCGGTACCGAAATTTGACAAATATAGGGGCAGTACCAACCCTATTGAACATATCTGAGAGTTTTTTGCTAGTTTCATCGAAGTCACTCATGATGAGACATATCTAATGCGACTGTTCCCAAAAAGCTTGGACAGACCAGCAATGGAATGGTTCTCACATCTACCTCATGGCATTCAATCTTGGGGAGAATTGGCTGAAAAGTTCATAGCTCACTTCCATCATAACATTGAGTGCAAGGTCAACATAAAGGACCTTTGTGATATCAAATAGAAAGATGGAAATTCTTTTGTGAAATTCCTACAGATATGGAGGAATACGAAAAACCATATAACATATGATGTGCCCGAACAAGACTTAATAGTCATGTTTGTTGACAATCTAATTCCATACATGTCATTCACCACAGAGTTACAGTTAGCTCCGAACTTCACACAACTCATCGAAAGAGGAGTTCGTTGTGAGTAGAACTTAGTCAAATGAGGAATCCTTGCAGATCCCACACAAACAAATACAAATAAGAATGCAACAAAAAAATCTAAGTGGTGGAAAAAAAACAAAGATGTCACTAGTGATGTTGTCATTGATGTGAAAATAGTCAACTACACGCAACCCAAGGTGTCACTGCAAGGTGCACCTATGGAAAACCAAAAACCCACAGGGCCCACTCAACAAGTGTACACCCATAACCCACCTCCCCCTGTACAATCAGCCGCTGTGTTGAACAGTCAACAACAGAATCAACGTAAACCATAGTTTCAATTCTAGCAATGAGATTTCACACCATTAGGAGAGCTGATAGAATCAACTTTATGCAAGTTGATACAATCAAACACTATCACTCTCCCAAAAATTAGGGACTTTGAACAAGATGAAAACAAACCAAGGTGGTATAATGACAAATATTTCTATGAGTTTCATCGGGTGAAAGGGCACAAAATGGCCAACTGCTACCGATTGAAACACGCTATCCAAGATCTGATTGACACAGGGATCATCGATGTGACAAATACTCAAACCAAAGGCACAACTGATCACACTATATTCAATGATACCTTTTATGATCACAATAAGGGAAAAGCCTCTGGGTCTGGTGGACAAACAAAACAAGTTAACTATACATATGCCAACAGTGACAATTTTATCAATTGCCTCAATCCTTCAGATAGCCATGTGGCTACAATCACTATCAGAGACCAAGGTAACAATTGTGCTATAACAACGTGTCATGCTAGAGTCATCTTGCAAGGAGTACCATCCTACACTACTACATCAGTCAATCCTATAGAAAAATCAAATCCACAAACAAGCATAGTGGACCAACTAAAGCGCACACCTGCCCAAATCTCCATGTTTGACATATTGCACATATCTCCGTAGCATAAACTGGCACTTGACTAAGCACTTCAGAATCTAGCTGTCCCAAGCGACATAACACCTAAGAGCTTCCAAATGATGGTCAACCATATAGCAGCTAACAAACATGCCACATTCACAGACTGTGATGTGCCGCCACATAAACCCCTGCATAATGATCCTCTACACTTACTTGTCCAGATCCACAAGAGCGCTGTCCATAGGGTCCTTGTTGATGGTGGAGCTGGGTTAAACATTTGTACTCTAAAGTTAATCAAGAAACTAGGCTATTCAGAATCAAGCATTGATGTCACAAGGAGGATAAATATTAGAGCCTATGATGAAGAGGAAAGGTCCTCTAAGGGTATTATCATTCTACCTGCTTGCATTGGACCTGTGGTAAAAAACACTCCTTTTCAAATCTTAGATCTTGAGTTGGGATATAACATGTTACTAGGGAGACCTTGGATACATGAAATGCAAGCTATACCATCAACATACCATCAATGCATCAAGTTCCCTCACCAGGGAGAGGAGATCATCATAGAGGGAGATCCCAATCCCTTCCAATATTGCAATGCGGTCCAAATCAGCACTTATAACCAGGTACCATCAAACCAACATGCAAGCATCCCATCCTCTTCAGATTCGAATCCCAGAGATGTCACATGAGCAGCGGGAAAGATAGTCATCAACCAGGATGCAAATATCTCCTCCTCTTTAAATACAAGTCTTAAAGATGTCACAGAGAAAGCAAGCAAGATATCCATCATGAACAAGGGATGTGGTGAATATAGATATGAAGAAGATTTTACCATTAGACACATGCCTCAAAACCCAAGAACTCACGGTATGCCACAATCCGTTATTGCAACAGAAACTCCGTAGCCAGTTCTATTTAGATGTCCACCTGCAACATTTGTCTGATGGGGAGACATAGCGGAAGAGAATCCTTTTGAGCAAGACATCAATACCTGGTTATATTGAGACTCTCCTAAAACAATCCAACCACCATTACCCTTGTCAAACTATGGTAATGGATACACAATGATACAAAGATTTGGGTACGATGGAACAACCAGGCTAGGGGAAAGATAATAAGGAATATATGAATTGCCTCTACCACCAAACCTAAGAAACACAAGAGGTTTGGGATATGGACAACAAATCACTACTCTGGTGATCTAAGACATTCAAGTTAATCAAGAGCAAGTAGCAGAGATGCACCGGGGGCACAACACTGAGCATGTCCTAATAAACAACATATTAGCACAATTGTTGCCCATCGAAGAGGGAACCACACAGTCTCAAATAAACCTACACATAGCAATCGATGATAACCAAGGAAGTGAGACATCAGATGAACATTCCATTGAGACAGAATCCCATGAGTATGAGTGGAGATCCCTCCACGATTCTGAACCATCCATCCCTTATTTTTCCCCTTGAGGTGACATTATCATAAATCTAGCAGACCTTTTTGAACAACTGACCATTATCGAACAACCTTGTATAGACAAACATGTCATTTATCAAACCTGAAGTGGTGTATCCACATCACAGTCCAATTTTTTAGGTACCATATCAGCAATCCCATTCAGTCAACCAGAGCCAAACAATTGTGAAAGTGTCTATCTTGTACACCTTGAGCTTATAGAGTGGGATCAACAAGGGCCACCTGATCTAGATGTCTTCAAGAATGACAAGGCAATAGCTAATTTCATGGGACTAAGGGAAGGCATTCCATCAGGAGATCACAAGGAAGGATTCTCTTTTAACCTAGACAGAGCAACATATTTCAGGGAGGAAGCTCCTCTTTCCAGTCCACAAAAGAAAAAATAACAAAAGATTAAAAAGCTAAAAGAAGATGTATCTTCTGGCGAAAACCTCACTGAGGCACTAGAAGATGGAAAGAGAGAACTCCTCCACTTAACAGAGGAGAAATAAGCACTACTAGCCGAAGAGACAAAGGATATCAACTTGGGGGATGACAAGAACCCAAAGAATATCTACTTGGCGAAATCTCTCACCTTTGAGGAGAGAGAATAGTTCATCAGTTTCTTCAAAGAAAGAATGATCAACTTCACATGGTCTTACTCAGATATGCCAGGATTAGATCCAAAGTTGGTGCTACACCATCTCCCATTGCTACCAAATGCTAAACCTGTCAAACAGAAGTTAAGAAAGATGCACGCTCACGTTGCATTGCTAGTCAAGGCAGAATTAAAAAAACTCTTGGATGCTAAATTCATCAGACCTATACCATATGCGGACTGGATATCTAATCTGGTACCGGTTACAAAGCATAGCAGTCAGATACAAATTTGCATGGACTTCTGGGATCTCAATATAGCATGTCCCAAGGATGACTTTCCTTTACCAAACATCGATATGATAGTGGACCTAACTGCAGGGCATGAAATGCTATCACTTATGGATGGCTTCTCAAGTTACAACCAAATAAGGATAGCACCAGAGGACCAACACAAAATGGCTTTCACATGTCCTTGGGGAACATATTGTTGGAATGTCATGCCATTTGGTCTAAAGAATACTGGAGCGACATATCAGAGGGCAATGACAACCATATTTCATGATCTCATCCAAAAGACAATGGAAGACTATGTGGATGACATATTAGCCAAATCAGTACTTCAAAAGGATCATCTATAGGTTTTGGGACCCATCTTTGATAGAATGCAGGAATTCAAAGTTTGACTAAATCCAAAAAAGTGTGCATTCGGTGTCACAGCAGGAAAATTATTGGGGTTCATAGTATCACATAGAGGAATTGAAGTGGATCTAGCAAAGGTCAAAGAAATATTGGACATGCCTCCACCATCAAACCTAAGACAAATAAGAGGGTTATAAGGAAGGCTCCAATCGATCAGATGCTTCATAGCTCAACTGGCAGACAAGTGCCACCCAGTCCAACATCTATTGCATAAAGACATCAAGTTCATATGGACAGAGCAATGTGAACAAGCATTTCAGATATTCAAAGATTACCTTCTAAAGTCTCCTATTTTGGTCCCACCAGTACAAGGTAGACCGTTTCTTCTATATATATCAGCGACAGAATCAGCGTTAAGTGTGCTCTTGGCACAACATGATGATGCAGGAAAGGAGAGGCCCATTTACTATCTAAGTAGGACTTTGGTCGGATATGAGTTAAACTACACACCGATTGAGAAGTCATGCCTGGTAGTTGTTTTCACTTCCCAGAAGCTAAGACACTATATGTTGAGTCACCAAATGAAATTGGTTGCACATATTGATCCTCTCAAGTACCTATTAAGCAAAGCAGCGCTCACGGGATGACTAGAAAAGTGGGTAATGATATTAAGTGAGTTTGACATTGAGTACGTAGACAGAAAGGATATCAAAGGACAAGTGATAGCAGATCAACTAGCAGAGGCACCAATTCAAGACCACCAGCCTATTGTTTCAGACTTTCCTGACGAATCTATCATGAAACTACAACCGGCGATCGAGGTATGGCAACTTTATTTTGATGGATTGTGTACAAACCATGGTGCGGGGGCAGGGATAGTTCTTATCACTCCAGATCATGATACAATTCCAAAGTCTTTTAGACTTAACTTCCAATGCACCAACAATATAGCAGAATATGAAGCACTGGTCATCGGTTTAAAGATAGCCATTCAATGGAGAATCAAGAACCTCAAAGTATTTGGTGATTCCCAGTTGGCCATTAGTCAAGTTAACAATGATTATATGACCAAAGATGAGAAGCTCATACCTTACAGAGCATAGATGGAAAGACTGCGCACAAAGTTTCATTACATTCTCTTTGAGCAAGTCCCAAGGGCACAAAACAAAGTGGCAGATGCGATGGCTACCATAGCATCCTTGATTGATATGCCAGGTAACGATACCAAATTCTAGTTTCTAGTGGAGCAACTCTTGGTGCCATCACATCAGGCATCTATCATAGAATTAGCATGTGTCCTTGTTGGTCCTGAATCCCCATGGTATCAAGATGTCTATAGCTATCTCCAAAACAACGTCCTACCCCCAAACTTGTCTAGGAACCAGAGAAAAGCCCTCATCCACCAAGCCTCTAGGTACACAATACTCTCAACTACTCTATACAGATGAAGTCTCGATGGAACATTACTATGATGTCTCACTTCCATGGAATGCCAGAAAGCTTTGTACGAGGTACATGAAGGAATATGTGGAACCCACGGAGGTGGCAACAACTTAGCTAAGAAAATAATCTGCATGGGATACTATTGGCCTACAATAGAGACATCCACACAAGAATTTTCAAAGGTGTAGACAGTGTCAAATTCATGGAGACCTCATCCATGCACTAGCCTAGGAAATAAACCCCATTACATCAGCATTACCATTTTCAATGTGGGGATTTGACCTAGTAGGCAAAATCACAACTTCTTCAGCAAACGGACACAAGTACATCATAGCAGCAACAAAATACTTCACCAAGTGGGTGGAAGCAATTCCCCTCACTTACATCACTGGAAAGTAGATAGCGATGTTCATACTTAATCACATCATCTGTCGATACAGGATTCCCCAAACAATCCTGATAGATCATGGTACCCCTTTCTAGAACAAGGATGTTGAAGACCTATGTGAATAGTTCCACATCAAAAAAGGGTTCTCCTCATTTTACTACCCTCAAGGGAATGGCCAAGTTGAAGCTACAAACAAAATGATTCTGAAAATCCTAAAGAAAATAGTGAATGAATCAGGGAGAGACTGGCATTTACAGCTTAGTCCCGCATTATGGGCATACAAAACTAGTGTGAGAACACCAACATGAGTTACTCCTTTCTCCCTAGTCTATGGATCAGAGGCAGTATTACTCCTCAAAGTAGAAATCCCATCCCTGAGGATATTATTGAAGAACCTGGTTATAGATGAAGACTATAGAGTGGCACGACTCAGTGAACTAGAGCTACTAGATGAAAGAAGGCAGCATGCCTTCGACCACTTACAAGGCTACCAGAATAGCCTTAGAAGGAACTATCACAAGAAGGTGAAGCCATGAAAATTTGAGGTAGGAGACCTTGTCCTCATGGAAAAGAAGAAGAATCAAATAGAGTGAGTCAAACCTGGTAAGTTTGAGCCTAACAGTCTAGGACCATTTGTTATTATCAACTCTACATAGAGTGGGGCATTCATACTAGCAACACCAGAAGGAGATCAGCTCCCTGGCTACATCAACAACATGCACCTGAAGAGGTTCTACCCTTAAAGGTCTCTATGGTTAAGGCATTTATCTACATATCCAGAAAATACCAAAAAAATTAGAAAAATACAAAAGTTACCTTGGTGAAAACCTGGCAATTAGGCGCCTTGGTGACATCCAAAAAAAACCAAAAAAGTAAAGAGAAAACAAAAATCGCTGTCTCAGTGAAAACCTAGCAATCAAGCATTATTGAGTAGGTACCTTGGTGAAAACCTGGCAAACAAGTGCCAAGTGTTCAAATCTAGCTTCATCATCAATGAGCTCCAAAAGCTTGAGCACACTTCAAAATGCAAGACTGAATATCACAAGATATATCCAGAAGCATGAAACCCTATGAGCACCAAGCACTTACCCATGGTTAATACTGGTCCACCAGACTAGGGGCGATTCCAAATGTCCTAAAAATCCTAAAAATAAAAAAACTCATCAAAAATCCTAAAAATAAAAAAACTCATCAAAAATCCTAAAAAGATAAAAAATCAAGAGAAAATCAATCTTCATCAAAAAAATTCAAAAATTACAAAAATCCCAAAGCAATTAAACCAACTCGGTTATCAAGAGAGCAAGGGGAAAGCATGCCCAGTCAATCAAGTGTCACAATCATGAGCTTTGCATATCAGCATTGGGCTCATCTGACACAACTTTATCAATCTATCAATTCAATCAACAAGCAACCAAACTATCAATACTATCACAATCATGAGCTTTGCGAACAAACATTGGGCACATCTGACACAGCTTGATCAACTACCAATATGATTAGAACAATCAAATCTATCAATCAAAATACTATCACAATCATGAGCTTTGCGAACAAGCATTCGGCCCATCTGACATAGATCAATCCGCTGCCAACGCGATCAAAGCAATCAAGCCAACCAAGCCTATCCAAAGAGTTTGAGCCAATCAAGAGAATCCAACTGCATCAAGGAACCATACAAGAATGTTGACTAGGTCAGTCAAGTCAGTCAGATGTCAGTCTATATTTTGGGCTTATGTTCTTACGCTACTCCAGGATCCACCATGTGAGGAGAGTAGCTATGATAGATCATGACTTATTTTCTTTGATTGCTGTCTGTTGAATGTTCACTTCAATTTTAGGGCCATGATGATTTAGGATAAATGTGGTAGGCGCTATCACTTATCTGGCAGCCATGCAGTTCCACAATCTAAGCTTAACCCTGGGAAAGAATTGGACATTCCTTCTCTTTTATCTTTGCTTGTTTGGTTTATAGAATCAAGAGCTCACAACACTATTCAAATGGACTCTGAGTGCTTTGGAGTTCTATCTTGGTTTCTATGGTCTTTCCCTTTTATGTTGCAAACATGAGCTCACGATGCTATCCAGATGGACTTGAGGGGCGTAGGATTTCTATCTTGTTTGCATGGCTTTCCCTTTCAGAAATCAAGAGCTCATTGTGTTATCCAGATGGACTTTGGGTGCAAGGGAGTTCTATCTTGGTGTCTTTGTTTTAGATTAATTCAGAGGACAAGAGGTATCTAGATGGTCAATATCTGGGTGCTTTTGGCTCTCTTTCTTTTCAAATAGGGAACATAGTTGAATCCAGATGGTCAATATTTGGGTGCACTATGGGTCTCTTTCAATTCAATCTCTCTACTCCTTCTGCTATCAAGAGGTCATGGTGGTATCCAGGTGGTATGTGATCTAGATCATTTGACGCTCTTCCAGAATATCAGAAAATACAAAAAAGATGCAATGATGACAAATATTGGAAACAGGGGCAGCGACTTGGGACATTCATCCTTTCTATCAGATCATATCTATCCAAAAATGCAAAAAATGAAAAACTTTTCTATCATCAAATTCTAGTAGATCAATCTTAGAGCACATCTATCGAAACTAACTTCTTTCTAACTAACACATGCATTACTCAGATATTTTGTGCATAGTAGATTGCATTCATTCATTAAGTGCATCATAAAAATACAAAAACATGGCAGTTGCATACATGATAAAATATAAAAACACATGCATCCATAAGCATCTCATATAAACATACATTTCATATCTCTCATCCTGCATAAGCATGTCAGTAACATAGGAAAAGTAAAACATCCATATACGAGTCTACATAATAGAAACACATTGCATATACATCTTATCATCTAAAATCACCAAATCATGTAGAATCATACATATAGAAAGTAAATGAGTGCACATCATATCACAAACATAGTTGCATCTCATGTAAATCAAAATATCTAAGTACAAATGAAAATTTGCAAGTCTGAACAAAGAAGGCAATCAACATGTGTATCAATATATATCAATGTATCGAGATACAAAAAATGGTACTACTCCGAGTATACAATGAATCACTGCAAAAATGGTACAGGGAACATGTCAACAAGAGCTACCTCCGCCCTCGCTAGGAGGAGCATGAGGGGGAGGCATATCATAATCTGTCCTGTGAGAGGACTTAGGAGCTCTAATACCACTACTCTGAGAATGCTGAACCCTGCTAGATCTTTGCGATGCTGTGTAGCTAGGTACTCTTTGCTCAGCCGGAACTATGCCCTCATAGTGAGGTCTCCAGTAATCTATCTCCCTCTGAGCCTATCACCCAGATCTATAATATCTATCTAGAATATATCTATGGGCAACATCCTATACGCTATCAATAAAAGAGCGGACCTCAGCCCAGGCCTGTCGCTCTCTAGACTCAGCAGCTGTAACATGAGCCTCCAAAATGGTCGCACGGGCATCAGATAAGGCAAGTCGGGCCTACAAATTCTAAACCTACTGGGAGAGTTGCTCAACCTCTGAGGGATCATCATCCATACCACCCATCACCACGTCCATGTAACCCTCCTTCGCCCCATCCCCTAGCCCCTCACCTCCTCTCCGTCTCAAAACCACTGAGTCATCGCCACTCTCAAAGCTCTCCCCAGTGTTGCTCCTACTACTGACACTCTTCCCCAAGGAACCTATCTTAGCACTCTACTCATCAAGAGCCTCCATGTCTATATCCGCAAGCTCCACATCCACATCCTCAATAATAACCCTATCCTCCTCCCTAGGGGCCAAAACTATAGCCGTCCGCCTGCGCACCCTCTGAACTAGCTGGGGTGCCTCCTCCTCCAAAGCCTCCTCGTCCTCCAAGATGGCACCCAACCCAACTTTGGCCTGACCTCCACTCTGACCACCTTTGCTCCTAACTCCACCCCCAGCACCCCCGGGACCAGTATCATCCCCTCCATCATCACCTCTCCCCCATCCTTTGTCCCTCCCACCATCTCTCCCGCATCTCCCCCGTCCACCATCTCTACCCCCATCCCTCCCACCACTACCACCACCTCTCCCTCCATCATGGCCTCGCCTATGGTGCCATACCTGTCAGGCCCTCCTCATGACAGTCCTAGGCATAGGACATAAGACATCTGTTAGTGCAACAGGCCTATGCTGCAACCAATGGGCATCAAACTATGGTGTAGTGCCTGCAAAGGACAAATTCAACTATCAGTACTAGAGTAGATAAGCATAAGTATCAAAATAAGATATGAGCAAGAATCAAAGAGTAGAAGGAAAGTACATAAAGAAATCAAAATTAAGACAAACCTAGGTCTACAGTGGTAGAACGCCAGGTCAATGCTATAGGAAGCAACCCCAAGAACTCAGTGTGAGCAACATCCAGTGACACTACAACACCCTAAACACAAGCATCCCTTGACCTCTGAGAAAAATATGCATACGAATCTGACACATCCTGCTGCTCTCCAAACTGACGTAACACCTTGTCGGTGTTATGAAAATTGATCATATGTACATGATCACTCACACGTCCAATCAAGTAGCTTCGCTATCGAGAAAAGGGGAGATGGATCTCCTCTCCATCCCAAACGGGACAATCTCTATATGGCCTCCAAATAAAATAAGGAATCATATCTAGCTGCTATCACCAATATGATAGATGACCCATATGAGTCTGCACAATCGCACCATCATACATATACAAATACAGCCTATTTGTCGGGAGAGCACAGGCACCAACAGGATGATAGACAACTATATGCTCCCATGCCCAAATCTGTAATAGAGTGTCACCGCAGCCAAGTGACTTACCATCAAGGTAAGCCACATACAATATATGGAAATGCATGTGGGCCAACATGCATGGGCCCCAAGCAAAGACGGTATGGTCTCAGACCATACTCTACAAGACACTACCAAACCCAACATAAAAACCACGCTGACGCCGATCGGGGCATAGGATCCCACATATCAGACTACCCAGCAGCGTGGATAGTCTATCAAGGCCTAATCTAAATCTAGACCAAGGAATGTCATAATCTCCTGCAAGCCCGAGCTAATCCCGGGGCAGTCCAGAGAGCTCAGTCAAAGTAGTAATACTAGTGCGTGTGGAATACTCCACCAGCTCAACTTGGATAGGGAGTTGGAGGATGGGATACACATCCTCCAAGGTCACGGTGCACTCCCCAGTGGGTAACCAAAAAGTGCATGTCTCAGAGTGCCAATTAGACCCTTGTTGGTCGTGATCTCAGGCATATAACATATCCAATAAAGACCAAGATCGCGAAGGACTGACCTCTCATCCTCGGTCAGCTGGAATCTATATACAAGTCCGACGGGTCTGGACTCCCGACAGCGCAAGATACGCCTAGTGAACTGCACATAGAGTAAAAAATAGAAAATTATTAGTTTTAATCATTGAGGAAAGTAATAGAAGATAAAAATAGTAGATAGCAGACAAAGACATCAGGCAGACAGTGCTAAAAAGTCAATTGCGGTAATAAACAGAGGCAAATGCGGTACTTTTAAGCGATTACAGAACATAATTAACACATGCGGCACACAAATGGCAATTGCAAAAATTTACATGAACAAGTGCGGCACCTTTATCAAATGCGGCATAAAACTGACAATTGCAGCATTTAAACCGCAATTGCGGCAAAACCGCAGTCGATTGCGGCAATCACATAATTTTTTTAAAAAAGTACAAATTTTAAATGCAAAAAATGAAGCAATAAATGACACACAAATTGAGAAAACTCACCGGGCACCCAAAGCCAGCAGGTCTATGGTACATCTGGACTCGGTCGGAGATGTGCACCATGCCAGGAAGGCCCGCCATCACTCGAAAACAGGAAGAAAAAGAAGGTAGAAATCAGAAGCAACTTACCAAGATAATCAGAGCTCCAAATCGCAAAGTGACAAATGAAGAGCTCTCTTAGCTACTTATAGGGGTTTTGTGAAACCCTAATTTCACCCAGGAGCTCCGAAATTTCTTCCCGGTCCCTGAAAACTTTGAAGGTCAATTACAGGGGCATATTAAACTATTTTCCAAATCCGTCAGCTACCCAATTCCACACATTGCAGTTTCAACAAATCAATGCTCGTCTTGCGACTTTTCGCTCAAATTTGTTGAGGGGGCATAAATACACCTACTAAATGTTGGGGCAAGCTGGGGCAAAATCAAAGAATCTTTGACACACTGCGACATGTCACATCGCATCAAAGAGGGGCAAATGTAGACACCCTAAAATGGACAGGCTTGCGACTTTACATTAAAAACACTAATTTTCGTCTATTAAATAATGGTTTTTTAATCATTAATTAATCATCTATTTTCTTCTAAATTCATTCCCCAAATCATCTAATCAAATTCTCAAAATTAATTAAATAATTAATTTTATTTTATTAATTAACTTTAATTGATTAATTACCATTAAGTAATTAATTAAACTCAATTTCCTATAGTTTAAATTCAAATATTTAAACTTACTAATTAAATTCTTCCAATTAAATTAATTTAATTTCATCAAATAAAGCAATTCTTAATAAAAAAGAATTCAATTAT
>MU223562.1:1074966-1115669 GCA_018584345.1 Thuja plicata | reverse complement strand
GCATTGTAGATGGTTGATGGGTTAATTGTGAATGATTTTATTTCCTTTTAATCATGTCCCTTCATAGCATCTACTTGCAGAAGAGTATGTTTGCTTGCAGGTTGTAACTAGTGTCTTAGTTTGAATTTTTAACTGTGAGGTCTTTCCTCTTAACAATTTAATCATGACCTTGTTATGAAACATTAATGCATGCCTATACAAGAGATTTGTGTTTTACCTCCAATTCAAGTTAGTTGACCCAGGACTTAATCCTGTGTGTGTTATTTTTTCATGTCAAATTTGGTGGATCACCTTAGTTTAGGTTTCATTTCAGCTATTTACGTTACATGCAATCTTTCTATCCCTTTTCCCCATCAATTTTCAGTCTTTCAAGAAGCAAACAGGTGATCATCATATAGGAAGCCGGCCTAGAACCTGGAGATTCACTCAAAATTTGGGAAAACCCACTACCCAGGAGTGTTTCCAAGTTTCTACAAAAGGTTAAGTTTTTGTAAGCTTAACAGGGTGCAGTTTTGAGAGCTAACAATACCTACTCGTGGTTGTCTAGTTGATCCTACATCTTTAATCAATGTCATTACTGAGGAAAATATTTTTATGAAAGGCTTACAACATGATTTTTTTGACTCATCTGATGCATGGATCCAAAGTTGTAATGGCTTTCTTTATCCTACAATTGGTTCTATTAGTTTACCTGTTGAACTTTGTGGTAAGATTATAGATACTACCTTCATCATTATTCCTACTTCTGATCAATTCCAAATCAAATTTGGTTTACCTTGGATAACTGCTATGCATACTATCGCTTCTCCCATTCATAAATGTCTTAAGTTCATTCATAATGGAGAAGTCAAAATGATTAATCATAGTTTGTTTCAACCTTCTAGGCCTAGAGATTGTGCTACCCTTGATTTTCTTTGGCCTTCATTACCTAACTCATGTCCGCCTCACCCTGATCATCTCTTTCATTCCTATCAAGCTTACAAACATCACAAAATTGCTGAGTTAAGTATGCCTTGGATTGATTCCAACCGTGGTCTTTTGCCTACTCCTACAATATCTCCTTTATCTATTGCTACTAATAAGATTGATCAAACTTCTACTCTTCCATCACAACCTATCGAGAATCCTCCTACAGAACCTGTGAAGGAACCTATTGTTATTCCACCTAGTTCTCAACATGTGCCAAATAAATTTAAACATAACAAATTTGCTAATGAACGTCGTAATAAGCGTAGAGCTAATGCTAGAGCCCGTGCTTCTATGATTCAAAACTCATTACCTACCTTCAATCAACCTATGCCCGATGCGTTGGATGCTAATATTCATGATGTTAAGATGAATGATTATGATGATCCTATTCGCATCTTGGATCCCATTTCAATCAATCTTGATGAAGAAGAAGCTCTTGATAATCCTATTGATCTTAGTGATGAATATGAGACCGTTGATCTTGATAATGATTTACCTCATATGATTTCAACTCAATTAACAATTAAACCTAGTAATGAGCATTGTGATTCTCAAGAGCATCCTTGTTTGGAACTGACTATCATTCCTACTATATTGGATATATTTCCTCTTGCGATTTGCCCACCTACCCTAAATAACATAAATCAAGATGGGGAAGGTTGACAACATGATTGATTGGCTTATCCTTTATGGTAGTCCTTTTTGTGGTTGTATGTTGTATTGTGTTTCCCTCGTAATGTGTTTCTAAATGTTTGTTAGATTATTTTATACAACCCTTGTTACTTTGTTGGTATAAGGTGATAAAGGAATCAAAACTGTTGTTCAATTCCTCTATATGTATCTACATTCTTCTATATGTTGTTTCATGTTATGTTGTACACATGCTATTGTTTGTAACTATTTTCCTTGTACAATTTGCTTGGATCTACGACATGGTAGCACTAATTCTTTTTGGTCTCCAAGTTGTGGTCCAAAAAGATTCTTCTTCGTAACTCTTAAGTTTCTTTCCTCCTTTGTGATTGTAGTTCTACTTTCTTTGGGGAATGATGTCAATTCATTTGCAATAATATTATATTTTCTATGTACATGTTATCTTATGATCATATTGACCCCACATTAGGTAGATCCCTTTTGTGTTCTTATGTATGTTTATATTTTATTTCCCTTGATTTGTCTTCCTTTGGGGGCATCTCATAGTGGAAACGTAATCCGTAGAGTTGCTAATGTTTCCGTTAAAACCACTTCTCCTGTTAAAGTGTTAGCAATAAATTTAACTTGGGGGAATACACTCTACTCACTTTTTTGCACACACGCACATTCAAAATAGTTTTCAAAGATTCAAAAATTTTCCCTTTATGGATTAAAAGAAACTAATCCTTAAAGCATGGTCATTTTTTTTTTACTTTTTTAGGATCTCTTGATCCCTCCAGTTTAAATTTACATGGATCACTTGATCCTGCCAGTTTTCAATATACAATGATTTGATCCCTTTAAGAATGGATCCCCCTGATGGGTTGACTAGTGAGTAGCCACATTCACAAGGCAGTTCAATTCCATCATTCCAGTTACGCCTTTTGTGTGGTTCACAATGAGATATAAGTTATCATTGGGCGAGATAATCACACCCTTTTCTCTCCCTACTTAACTAAGTGATGTATCTCTTATCAGGATCTTAGGGTTGATAAATACTTAAGTCCCTTGGGGGCTTAAGGGTTTCTTTATCCCTTTTGATTTCAATAAGATTATCTTCTAAAGTGGGGGCTAAATGTATAGTCAAAAAATGGAAGCACTTCCATTGTAGACATGTTTAGCCTTCTGAGTAAGTGGTTTGGGGTCATGGGAAGTGCCTTGAATGGGTTCCTGATCTTGACATGGCTTCCCCCCTGTTCTGTCCCTCTTTCCACTCCTGTTTAGCCTGATTTCTACATTCTGGACTGCAGATTGGTGATTCTAGGCTTTAGGTTCAGGGTCAACCTTTTAGGTCTATGTCAACCTCAACCCTAACCTAGGTCAAGGTTGACCTCGACCTTGACCTAGGGTTCAGATCTTGGGGTCTCATAGATTTTGGAGGTCGGCCTTTGCAAAAAGTATTTCCCGCTTCCGGGTCGGCTGTTTCGGGTTCCAAAGCATTGATTCCTAAATTATATTTTATATAGGTCCTCTCCTAGGGGTAAAGGATTTAATGGGAATTTAATCCTCCTATTTAGGCCTCCTTGGAAGATTGTGCCCTAATTCCATATAAAAGGGAAGCTTTCTCTCTCATTTTCTCTAAGAAGCAAGATTGAGAAACAAGAAGTCTTCTAATCATGATCAAGCATTCCTAATTGAGATCAAGCAATCAAGCAAGAAATCAAGCAATAATCCATTTATTCAAGTATCCATTTTCATGAAGGAGATCCATTGGAGGCCATTGAAGGATTGAATCTACATGGTGCCCTTTTGGTGATCTCTCCATCTATCTTCTTCCAAGCCCCTTCCAAATTCAAGAACCCATTCAAGACTTGGTGTTTGAGATCTACAAGCAAGAGATTGAAGACATCCTACCTTTCTACATTCCACATTTTGAAGCATACTTGTGGATTCAAGGATTCAAATCCTCCACAAGGACTTTTACAAGCAAGGTGAATTTATGCATTTACTTTGTCCATTTCTGCAATTTCAATTACATACATTTGAGGTAAATTCCAAAACTGGGGTTTGACCAAGGCAAACCCCTCCCCCCCAACAAGCATTCTCATTTTTCTTGTAGGTATAGGTACAAAATAGTTGATTTGAGACTAGATCTGGATACCCTTTTCGGAAAACTTATGAGATCTGTGAACAAAGTCACTTTCAGATTTGTGCAGGTCAGGGTCGACATTATTGGGTCAGGGTTGACATTTGTGGGTCAAGGTTGACCTTTTTCATAAGATGACATCAGAACAGAAAAAGATTTTTTGGTTTTCTTCATCTTTGCGTTCCGGTTTGGGATCAATTGTCATTTTTTCCAGAAACTCAATACAGACCTTAGAAAATAGCATTCTTTGATCTGTAATATTTCAAGGCTAGTGCATTTCTCCTACATCTTCAATTACTGTCATATATCATTTCTATGCATATAATTAACATAATTTAAGGTATCTCCTTTGTTCTTCTCCCTTCCAAGTAGTTGATTCATTTGTGTATTAACCCTTCTTTGGGGTTGATCAACTTGGATCTTCCATTTGTGCATTTGGGAATAAAGAGGAACATCTTATCTTCTCCCTAATCACAATTGCAATACATAATCAATTCAATTCAATCAAGGTTAAAATAATCCAATACAATCTAGGTAATTCAAAGAACAATCTATATATCAATCACATCCCAATCAATAATCATAATAAATCAACCCCATTTTACATATTACATTCCAACCCAACACATTTTCTTAACATTTTGGTAACATACCATTTCTTATCTTACATTTTGGTGACATCTATTTTTTATGTTACATACTCATTAAATCATTTGATCCAATACGTGGCATGGAGCCAATCAAAAAATTGGAATGCCCAAGAGGCATAAGTATTTGATCTTGTTAGTTGATCTAGATATCAATGCAAGATCTGTAAGGTATATAAGATTGCTTCTTACCCTATTTTCAAAAGGGTGTGTGTGTATACAAGAGAGATATGTGAAGGGTTATTTTGAGTTAAGAAGCATAGATCTAGCAGAGGAATAGAGCAGTGAGAAGCAGAGTAAATTTATATCATATTATTAGATCAGAGAAGGTATTGAAAAGAGGAGATCCATCATTAGTATCTGAGTTCATATCGAAGGATCAGATCTTGAGACATTCTAACAAGTGTATCAGGTGAAATCTCTTAACAGAGTAGTTCTATCATACCTTTCTAAATCTCTTAGCCGAGTTCTTACTTTTTTGTAAGTTTAAATCCTTTTACAAGGTAGATTGTAATGATCTATAGCTCTTAACCGGGTAGACCTTTAATCAGGTAGATCACAAGTTGTGATCAAATTTTGTAGCCCTAATAGGCACACTTTATTGTTGCAGTAGTGAAGATTTTTCTGGGTGTCATCCCCACCCCAGTTTTACCTTATTGGGTTTCTGGGTTAACAAATTCTGTGTCTTGAGTTATTTATTTTATGTTTTGGATGCTAGTAGTTGATAGATCAATTATATTTATGGTATGGTTGTGGATAAGTTTTTTTTAAGTGATAAAATTTATAAGATCTGATTCACCCCCCTCTCAGTATCTTGCTTTCCCATCTTGTATTTCCATCATGACTACATTCTCCCAATTCAACATGGGGTTAAAGAATTGATCCAAATACTACTTTGTCAATGTGGGGAACATGATGGACGATCTAAAATAATATTTGTTTTGACCATGTTTGTGCTTTGTCATCATATGCATCTTTAGGCAACGTGTTATGTGTCACAATTTTTATCCCAAACATAGCATCATTGTTTGGCAAGTTCTCATGGAATATATCTGTATCATATAACATACTACTATCCTCTCTGCCTTCAATTTATACACCTTGTTCGCTGCCATGAAGAAGGGGGTGTGGTGGAATTGTAGATGTTTGATAACGATGAATGTCAATCTAAGGGTGATTAGGATGATCAAATCCCTCACCGTGGTTGTTATGATTAGAGCCAATATTATGTTCATTGTGAGTATTTATATTTCTATTGCACATATTGTCAGCGGATGAAGAAGAAACAGGGGCAGGAGATAATACAAATGTAGGTGAAAAAGGACTTGTAGAATGCAATGTCTAAAAATTAGTGCCATTATTTTGTCCCTGTAAAATATTATTTCCAAGAATTGAGAAAGGCACACACTCTTTGGACTGTGTTGATTGGGGTTGTGAAGATAGAAACATTTTCTCATTGAAAACATCTCTACTCCGTATAATTTTATTTTCCACTGGATCCCAAATTTGAAACCCATATTGTTCTTCTCCATAACCCATGAAGATGCCTTTCTGAGATTTGGAATCCAACTTTGTCCATTTTTCTTTTGGGACATGAACATAAGCTTCACATCCAAAAACTAATAAGAGATTTTTCCTTTTTTTCTTTTGGGACATGAACATAAGCTTCACATCTAACCATTCTTCTTTTGGAATTCCAAACTCCAATTGAGATGATGGGATTTGGTTAAGAGAATACACTGTTATATTACAGGATTTTGCCTAAAATTCCTTGCCTAAACCTGCATTTGAAAACATACATTGTGCCTTCTCCAAAATCATTCTATTTAGCTTCTCAACAACTCTTTTCATTGAGGTGTAAATGGAATGATTTTTATTCTATGAATACCATTATCAGCACAATACAAAATCAAAGTCCAAAGAAAAAAATTCACTACCATTATCGGTTTGCAAGCATTTAATCTTATTCCCAATTTGATTTTCAACTGAGGCTTTAAAAAATTTAAATTTACTAAATACTTTAGATTTCCTATAAATCATATAAATCCACACTTTTCTTGTGCAATTATCAAGAAATGTAACAAAATAGTTATCTCCTCCAATGGAGGTTACCTCAATGGGTCCAAAGACATCGGAAAAGACTAGCGATAACGGTGTGCTCTTCTTTTCATGTCTGGTTTTCAAGAAGTTGACCCGCTTCTATTTTCCAAAAAGACAATATTGGAAAAATTGCAAATCAAATTATTTGAGGCCCAATAGTTGTTCCCTCTTTGGCATAATATCAAGGCCCTTCTTGCTGATGTGACCGAGCCTTTGATGCCATAGTTCTGAGTTGTTGTCCACAACTATCATAGTAGCTCCCACTTCACCAATATTTTCTAAAATATATAGGCTTCCAACTTTATATCCCTTTTCAATAACCATAGAAACTTTCATGATCTTCCATGTATCCGTAAGAGAGGTAAGAAAACCTTGTTGGTAGAGTTGGCTTACTGAAATCATATTTGATTTCAATTGGGGAACATGATAGAAATATTTTAGCAACCATTTAACACCTCCTTTTAATGACAATAAAATGTCTCCTTTACCAATAATATCACAAGCTTTGTTATCTCCTAAATATACGTTTCCAAATTTACCTTCTTGGTAATTTGTGAAGTATTCCGTACATGGGGAGGCATGAAAGGAAGCCCCAAAATTGAACACCCAAGAATATGAAGTAGTCTCACATGTTGATAATATTAAGGAAAAATAATCCTTATCATAGGTTGTGTTTGCTTCATTGTCCCACACTCTCTCTTGTGTTTTCTTGTAGTTTCTACAATCCTTCTTCACATGACCATATTTTTTGCAAAACCAACAATCAACATTTATCCATCTTGAATTCGATCTCCTAGCTGATTGGGATCTCCTATGATGATTATTTATGCCTCTATTTTGGCTTCTTCCTCTATTTGTAGTACTTACCACCATTAAGGCTTCACTAGATGAAGACTCATCATTTTTTCTTCTCATATCTTCGCTGAGAAGGGTGGCTGAAAATTCATCAATTTTTTTTTTTTTTTTTTTTATGTTGGATATAGAGGTACTAATTGATGTTACAACCCCATCCCAACTACTTGGTAGGGAACATAACAAGAGAACAACATTTTTCTCATCGTCTTGTGTCATGCCCACTAAATTCTCTTGGCTGATTAGGGTGTTTAACTCATTAAGGTGGTTCGACATAGTTCCACCTTCCTTCATCTTGAGTTTGTAAAACTTCCTCATGATGAGTATCATATTTACATATGAAGCCATTGCATATGTATATTTAAGCTTTTCCCATACCGCCTTTTTTGTTGTTTAAGTTTTGACATTAAAGAGAACATTGTCGGACAACAAAAGAAATTTTTTTGCTCTCGCCTTCATGTCCAAAGTCTCCCAATCTTCATTTGACATAGTAGCAGGATTCTTTGTTTTCCCCTCTAAAGTAAGAGAAATATCTTTCTTGATAAGTAGAGACTCCATTTTTACCTTCCACAAATTGAAATTCTTCCCAAAGAATTTTTGTACCTTCAACTCTTCCGTGATTCTGGAATTTTAACCATTGAAATCTCCAACAACAATTTTTGTACCTTCAACTCTTCCATGATTCAGAATGAAGGTCAAGATGATGATCAGAATGATGAACAAAGAGGTGAGCTGATACTTTCCAAGTATGTCAGAAGACACAATCCACTAAACTAGATCATAGGAGATAAGAAGGCTGGAATGAGAACAAGAAGTAAGTCACTGAACACTAAATGTTTAATTTGTGATTTTGAGCCTAAATATGTTAATGCTGCACTATAAAATGAAGAATGAGTTAGTGATATGAATGAAGAGATAGAACATATTGAGAAGAAAAAAAAAAGGACATTAGTACCTAGACTAGACGACAAGAATGTCATCAGTACCAAATGGATATTTAGAAACATGCTGAATGAGAATGGAGAATTCACAAGGAACAAAGAAAGATTAGTATGCAAGGGGTATGCACAAGAAGAAGGTATTTACTAGGGAGAAACATTTTCACCCATTGCTAGACTAGAAGGAGTTAAAATTCTACTTTCTTATGTTACATACAAAGGGTCCAAGGTATACCAAATGGATGTCAAATCTGCATTCTTAAATGTAATACTAGAGGAAGAGGTATAAATTGAACAACCAGAAGGGTTTGTAGATCCTAACAAGAGAAACATGGTTTTTAGACTACATAAAGCCTTGTATGGATTGAAACAAGCACCGAGAGCATGGTATGAAAGAATTCACTCCAATCTCATAAGCATTAGATTTGTAAGAACTAGTGAAAATAGTAATCTGTATTTAAAAGAAGATATTGATGATAACATTTTGATTGCTGAAATATTTGTTGATGATATCATATTTGGAGGTAATGATATGTTATGAAAATAATTTTCTAATGAAATGAGAAAAGAGTTTGAAATATCAATGTTTGGGGAGATCAAATTCTTTCTTGGTCTACAGATTCTTCAATAGGATGCAGGCATATAAATCACACAATCTAAATACATCAAGGAAGTTCTCAAAATATTCAAGATGGAAGACTCCAAGCCAATTGGAACACCTATGGAAACCAGATGTAAGCTGACAAAGGAAGATAAGTCAAATGAGGTAAATCAAACCCTATATAGATCAATAATTGCAGAGCTAATGTATGTTGTTCATACTAGACCAGATATAGCACATGCAGTTGGAATAGTTGCAAGATTATTTGCTAATCCCAAGGAATCACATATGACTAATGTCAAAAGAATTATGAGATATCTAAAGAATACTAAAGACTATGGATTATGGTATAAAAGAGAAGGCAAATTTGAGCTTCAAGTGTATACAGATGTTTATTGGGCTGGAAACTTAGATGACAGAAAGAGCACAACTGGAGGAGCATTCTTTATGGGTGACAGAATTTTCACATGGATGAGAAAGAAGCAAGGATGCATCTCACAATCTACTACAGAGGCATAATATGTGGTTTTTGCTGAAAATTTCTCTAATATTACATGGATCAAACAATTACTAGAAGGTATGAATATAAAAATTCTTGAACCAGTGATTATCTATTGTGATAATACAAGTGCAATTAACATTTCAAATAATCCAGTCATGCATGCTAAGACTAAGCATATTGCTATCAAGTATCATTAGTTAAGAGAAAAAGTGTAAGAGAAAGAGGTAATATTGGAATATGTTCAATCCAAGGAATAATTAGCAGACATATTCCCAAAGCCATTGCCTAAGATACATTTGAGTACTTGAGACAGAGTCTAGGGGTCCAACCCTTGTCTATTGGTCACTAAGCTGACTAGGAGGTTTCATCAGCCTACACACAATCAAAAGATCATTCATCTTGATGCAAGCAAAGAGATGGACTAAAAAGATACATCTGTTCAGAACAAGGTACTTATCTGCATCGAACACTAGAAATGTTTTTGTATAATACAGAGCTATGTTGTTGATGGAAAGGAAATTCAAGGAATATATTAAATAAAGAGAAATGAATTTGGCATTGTTGTCAAAGTGAGAGAATATCCAGATGGGAGAGATGTAACTTGTGATGGAGAGATGAATTAAGAGAGAGATGACTTAATATGAAATATCCATCATAATCATCCTAAGGGAGAGATTGTTGTCAAAGGAAAAAGATATGATCAAGGAGAGGAACAATCAAAGGGAGAGAAAACATCAGAGAAAATATTCTACATCAAAGGGAGAGACACAATTAGAAGCTGCTACATCTATCTAGTGAAGGGAATAAATATTGAAGAGAGTACTCTACAAGAATGAAATCTAAGCTAGAAGAGCTTACCGAGAGCCAAACATTTGTATTGGTTATAGAACAATAAGTTTGGTAGATTGATGAACTACAAACTGATATATTTCATATTGTATTAGTAGTAATGTAGTATGTTTCCATCGATGCCAAAGGGAGATATTGATGAGCCATAACTGATTACATGTTTGAAGATGTTAAGTTGATGATCATCGAGATGTAGAAAGTTAATGCAAGACATTAAATTAGTTAATGTATTGTATTGTCATTGATGTCAACTTTACATAATCTGATTGGTTGTATACATAATGTCAAAGACTACAAAGAATCAGAGAGATGGTTATGCTATCAGTAATGCATAAAATTTTAGTATACACTAAAGTGACAACAAACAACATTAGACAGTGCACCTCGAAGGATAGAGAACCCCAAGAGAAGAGTCA
The DNA here is from genome assembly GCA_018584345.1 of Thuja plicata. Classification (NCBI taxonomy): domain Eukaryota; kingdom Viridiplantae; phylum Streptophyta; class Pinopsida; order Cupressales; family Cupressaceae; genus Thuja; species Thuja plicata. Next base: position 1,105,019 of record MU223562.1, on the reverse strand, counting down.
CAGTGATACTCGAGCAAGAAAATTGAGAAAGCATTATCGATGAGCAGAATGATAGTGTTACCCGATGAACAAACAACCCTAACGAATAGATAAACTTGATGGATAGAGATCCCTAAAGACAACTGAAGTTAAGAATGAGCTAAAAATGATTGAAACACCAAAAAGAACTAAAGTTTAGAAATGAAAAAAAAACATAGCTAGAAAGATATAAAGATGGAGTTAACTAGTTCATTAATCTAGAGTTTTAAAGGCTGTTTTATTCCAGTTTTCAACGAGAAATCTATGGGATAAAACTAAAGTATGATTTAAAGAAAGAGTGGAAAGATTTATGGATCACATCAAGAAAAAGAAAGACAAAGACCTAGAAATGGTGAAATCATGTCTATAAGAGAGACAATCTAATTCATTATGGAAAAAGTGGAGTGAATAGAGAAGAGGATGCTAAAAAGAATACTGGTGAAGAAAGACTTCATACAGTCTTGATCAAACAAGCTAAAGAAAAAAGATAATATTTCTCCAGACACTGAGCAATAGAAAATCACAACATCACCGAGGAGAAAGAAGTGGAGAAAAAGGACAGAAAAGAAAAATTGATCAGAAAGGTATTATGAGCTTACAATAGATCTGAAAATCTGCAAGTCTAAGTTGTATTTATGAACAGATCATATACTGTTTCAGTTTAACCATTGGATCAGAAAGTCTCTTAACCAAGTAGGACTTAACAATCCTTTATATATTGAGATACATCCCAAGGAGTATCAAAAGTTTTATCATGAAGATAACATAGTGAATGCCAGATATCATGTGATAAACTATTAGTGATAAATCCTCTAACAAGGTTGCACTTAACAGTGTGTTTGTAACTTTTAAGAGGGTTGGCTCTTTACCTTGCTCACTTCAGAAGATTGAATATTTTGGGTTATTGGTCCCAAGTAGTTTTTCCCTTAATAGGGTTTCCACGTTAAAAATCCATGTGTCAAATGTGTTTATGATTCATTGATTTGATGTTTTTCTTTACACATTACTAAAACAAGATGATCGGTAAACACTAAGTTATTTACTGTATTTTGGTAAATGCTAGATTACTATTCAGTAAAGTTTAAGAATAAGGTTTAACATTGAACTCCGAGTAGTAGTTATTTGATAAGATTATTTCAAGGCATACATCTTGTAGGACTAAAGTTAAAAAGAGGCTTATAATTGTGGTACTAAGTTTTTGGGTTGATATTGGATTAATTTTTGCGGCCACTGATTCACCCCCTGTCAGTTATTCTAATAGGTGAGTCATTACCTATTCTTACTAATCTACCATTATAATATTCAAAAGTTTCAAACTTTTCTTTATCTCCAGTCATGTGGTGAGTACAACAACTATCAATAACCCAGACGTCATTCTTGCTAACCTTAAATATGAGTGCAGTATCAACATACCTTTCTTCTTCGTCTGAATCATCTTTCATAGCAACAAATACCACCTCAATATCTTCATCAGATTTGGTGTCAGTATTTCTAGCTTTTTTCTCATCCAGGTAACAAGCTTTATTTCCTTTTTCCTTGTAGTCTTGGTTATCTCTTCTGTCAGATTGTCAGTTGCTTCGGTAATATCGGTCATCACCTCTATCAAACTTCTTTTCATATGATCTGTCATTACTTTTGTCATCTTTTCTTTTTTTAGGACATCTAGCAACAAAGTGTCCAATATCTATACAATTAAAACATACATGTGGTAGTTTACCTTTGTATCTACCTTTGCCTCTCTGCAATCTTGTAGCCATTAGTGCTTCAATCTCATCAAGTTCTTGATCATCACTATCAATTTTACTATCATTTCTCATAGTGTGTTTATGACTTGATTTACTTATTTTCAAAGAAGATTTGAATGCAGAATCAATAGATGGTAAGACACTATTGTCAAAGTTATTCATTTCAAATGAAATAAGTCTACCAATCAGACTATCTAGAGTAACATTGTTATTTTTTATTGCTCTCATTTATTGTATAGTAGATACTCTAATAACATAAACATGCAATAAGGTTATGAGAATTTTACTTACCACTGTTTCTTCTTCAATTATACCTCCTACTCCTCGGATAGAATTACAACCTCTTTGATTCTTCCACTGTACTGAGTGATGTTTTCTCCTTCTTTCATTCTTAGGTCATCAAATTTTCCTCTTAGGATTTCTGTTTTATCCCTTAGCATATTTTTATCTCCTCCATGTACTAGCTTCAATTTGTCCCACATTTTCTTTGCAGTAGTGCATGATTTGACATCTTCAAATTCAGCACCGGAGAGTGAGGAAGCAAGTTCTATCATCATAGAATTGTGTTCATGATTTTCTCTCAATTGATCAAGTGTATGAGGTCCAGTAGGCAACACATATTCAGTATCCAAGTATTGAGTAACATCATTTCCAATACCTGATAGGTGGAGCCTTATCCTAATTTGCCATGATGCAAAGTTGTCCTTGTTCAACTTAGGCACATCCCTCTTACTCGTCTTGTGATCTTTATTTTAGGTCTTTGAACCTTCCTTCCAAGCACAAAAATCTATGATACGAATTGTTAGAATAAATGAGAGGGAGGGGGGGTGAATCAGTGGCCTAAAAAATTAATCCAATAAACTTTATACCATATATATATAACCTCTATTTATCTGTAGTCCTATAAGATGTATGCCTTTAAACAATCATATCAAATAATTACTACTCAGAGTTCACTATTTATCCTCATTCTTAAGCTTTGCCGAATAACAGTCTTAGTATTTACCAAAATACAGTAAATAAATTAGTGTTTACCGATCAATCCTATTTTAGTAATGTGTAAAGAAAAATATTAAAGCAAGGAACCATATACACATTTGACACATGGATTTTTAATGTGGAAACCCTGTTAAGGGAAAAACCACTTGGGACGGGTAACCCAAAATTTTCACTCTTCTGAAGTGAGCTCGGTGAAGAGCCAACCCTATTAAAGGTTACAAACACACTGTTAAGTGTGACCTTGTTAGAGGATTTATCACTAATAGTTAATCACTTGACCTTTGCATTCACTATACTTGTTAACATGAAAAAGCTTTTGATAATCCTTGGGATGTATCGCAATATATAAAGGATGGTTAAATCCTTCTCAGTTAAGAGACATTATGATCCAGCGGTTAAACTAAAACAGTATATGATCTGTTCATAAATACAACTAAACTTTGTAGATGTTCAGATCTATTATAAGCTCATAATAAATTTTTTATCAATTTTTCTCTTTTGTTCCTTTGCTCCACTTCTTTCTTCTTGGTGAATGTTGTGCTTCTCTATTGCTCCGTGTCTGCAGAAAACTTTAGCTCTATTCTTTAGCTTGTATGATCAGGTTTGTATGAAGACTTCTTTCTTCACCAGAATTCTCTTCAACATTATCTTATTCTTCCCCCCATTTGTTATGAATTAGCTTGTCTCTTTTATAGACATGATTTCACTATTTCTAGGTCCTTGTCTTTCTTGTTCTTGACGTGATCTGCAAATCGTGCCATTCTTTCTTTAAATCTTGCTTTAGTTTTATTCCATAGTTTTTTTCTTGATAACTGGAATAAAAATAGCTTTAAATATTTAACTTATATTTAGATATTAAATGGTCGATGAAAAAAATGTAATCAAATAGTTAATTCCATAATTAGCTCCTGCCAGCTAAGTCTTTTATCGTTTCTAAACTTCAGCTCTGGTCAGTGTTTAACTCCTTGTTTTCTTCAGTTTTGACTTTAGTTGTTCTCGGGCATCTGTCTATCGGGAAACACTACAACTTTCAGTTCTTCTCGAGTATCACTTTGGTTCTCGTCAGTAATTCTTGCTTGGGTTTCTTGCTCAGTTTACACTATGACTCTTTTTGGGTTTCTCTATCCGTCGGTGTGCACTGTCCATCTATGTTTGTTGTCACTTAGTGTATACTAAAATTTTATGCATTACTAATAGCATAATCTTTATTTCTTTGGTTATTTGAAGTCTTTGACAATATGAATATGTACAATTAGAGTATATCAAGTTGACATCAATGATAATGCAATACATTAACTGATTTAATGTCTTGCATGAACTTTCTGCATTTTGGTGATCATCAACTTTATCATGTTTAAACATTCAATCAATTTATAGTTCATCAAATTGATGTTGTTTATGATATATAATATGATCATTCAGACATGCATGTATTGTTTGATACTCCATTCCAATATCTTTTATAATGGAAGATAATTCTAAGTACGAGCGAGGTAGAATGTTTGATGGTGGTAACAAACACTCACATATCAACCTTTGACCAAAAATATAATTGGTTAATATAAAGAATATTAATTGGTACATGATTCACCCTTTGTTAACTATAAGGAAATTACGACTAAAAAATATGAAAATAGATGACATATATGACATACCTTAACATACGTGTGATTGCTACGTTGGATAAACCATTTATAACCTTCAATTTCACCAACAATAATGCAGTGGTAAGAAGAGTTGTTTGCAGGGAGCCTTCGTATAGGGGCTCGTATGCATTTTCAAGTATAGGTACATCAAGGTCATCTTCATCATCATCATCAGTTGCGCCAGTACCATCATCTTGATTATCGTTATCATCTTGATCATCATGATCTTCTTCCATCATATCATTACCTTCTACTTCGATATTCACACCTCCATGTTCCCTCATTTGGAAATCCACATTCTCTGAATTTTCATGGTCCATAACATGAAAACCAGGGTCATTGACCTATATCAAATGATGACCTTAAATTAATCATGACCATGTGTCATCATCAATTCATTTCTTATGTATATAAATTATTCAAATAGTATATTGAAATACATACCAATGGATGAAATTCATTTTCCCCTTCAATGTGACCATGTTGCCTACAATGTTCCTCAGCTGTTTTGATTAGATATTTTCGAGTGTTTAAGCCCTTAAAAATATTGTAGGGATAATAAAATTTTCCATCACCTTTTCTTATAAAGTTAGACCACAATCTAGAAATTGTCTCCTTATTTTGTTCTGGGTTGATATTGTTAGACATGGTCATTCATGAATGGAATGACTCGTTACTTGTACATTGACTAGAATGTTGGTGGAAGAAGGATGATTTGTTTGCAACCTGCAGATACAGACACTGAACAACCATTTACTCAACTCTAATTTTCTCAACACAAAGGGACATTTATCATAGCCATAGAAACCTAATTATTTTTAAATTGAATACACCAAGGAGTACCATCATAAATATTGATCATTTACAATCATGAACAGTAAACCTAAATCACATAGCTCATTTTTTTATCATCATGTGTAGTCTCTGCGTATATGAAAAATGAATAAAATTTAAGGCCTACTTTATCAAGAGAAAAAATGATGTGGAACCCCACAATCAAAAACATGAATTCTAATAAAAAACACTTCAAAAATTGATTGGGACAATAGAATTTGCAAAGTAAGGAAAGGTGAGAGGATCTATCAAATAATCAAAAAAAGAAACACGCTTTCTCAACAATGTTCAAAATCCTATCACCAAGCACAGACATAGGAAATCAAAAAGGGACAAAAGACAAGAAATAAGAAAAATTGTTATGAGAAGAGGTCAAAATAATATTCAAAGTATTATTATGAAATCTACATGTTCATCAGCTGTGCATATACCTTCTCTAATCACACAACCAATGAATAAAAATTTGAATGCCAATTTCTTTAACAATTTCTTTAACAATTGAAATGCCTCAAGTAGAAAAGATTCTCAATGGAACTTCTTTGATAACATATAGATACAAATAAGAGATTGGAGTTGATCAACATTCACCTGTACATATAAGAGTTGACCAGAGAAGGTATATGCACTAGGTGACAAACATGCACATTTGACCAAGCATTACTGGGATCTTAGCCCGACAACAAATGAACTTGTGATGATTTTCACAATAGTACATGTGTTGTAGGGTAAGATCCTAGTACTACTTAGGCAAATCTGAATTTTCATCACCTGTGCATATAAGATTTGATCAGATAAGGTATATTCACATGTGTAGTCTCAAAATATCAGCAAATGTGTAGTCTCAGAACTGTCCATTTCTCTGTGTATATGAAAAATGAATGAAATATCAAGCTGAAATAAAACATTGAATAAAATAGTATTCCACATAGAGTGAATTAAATATACCATCAAAAGAAGGTGCACTCCACAATTGGCATAAACTCAGATAGGGGCAAAGTCAAATTCAAGGCCTAATTTATCAAGAATAAGAAACAATGCGGAACCCCACAATCGAAAACATGAAACCTAATAAACAACACTGCAAAACTTGATTGGGACAATGAAATTTACAAAGGAAAGGTGAGAGGATAAATCAAATAAAAAAAAAGAAACATGCTTTTTCAACAATGTTCAAAATCATGTCACCAAGCATAGACATGGGAAATCAAAAAGGGACAAAAGACAAGAAATAAGAAAAATCATTAGGACTATAGAAATATCATTAAGACTATAGAAAATCAAGTTCTAGAAATGGACGATTCCAAAGATTTTCCATTACAACAAATGAGAATTCATCATTTGGTACTTCTTGGTGTGTTCCATTTAAGTATGTTAGGTACAAAGTATTCCATTTAGATATGTTCAAAAATTTTCCAGTAATGATTTGGGGAATGCAATCATGTAAAATACAAACTATTATTATTATTATTATTATGAGAAGATGTCAAAAGTAAGTTCAACTAGTTTATGCATAAAAGGACATATGTTTAATATACTTGAATTGAATTATGTTAACTTAATTCATGCAATAATAAAAACCACCCACTCTACACCATTGAAAACATCTTCAATGTCCCTCAATAAGTCAGTGGAATCATCCAAGCAAGTTAAACAACTCAAAAATCCTAAACATGTGTGTATATGTGTATATATACATGTGTATATATATATGTGTGTGTGTGCATATAAACCCACACATATGTGTATATTTGTGTATGTTTGTATGTGAATATGTGTGTATATATACATAAATTTGTGTATACACATGTGTGTATGTGTATATATACATACACATGTGTATATGTATATACATGTGTGTATATACACACACATGTGAGTATATATACACACATGTGTAAATATATATACATGTGTGTATATGTGTGTACACACACACACATGTATGTGTGTATATACACACACATATACACACCGTATTTAAAAAATTAAGAAATAAACAATTAAAATTTCTTATGCATCTTCTCAGTCATCTTCTGGGTGAACCAAACGTGGTGCAGGGCACCCTAAAAAAGACATGCAAAGGGGTCACTTGGTTGGCTCATGAAGACTAAATGATCTAAAAGATCAATATGTGAATTTTAATATGGCTTGAAACCAATTCTTGTCTTAGATGTAATTGGATATAATGTAATGTAATAAGCCTAATGTATAAAGGCATGAGTGATGTAATAGGAGTTGAGTGCATAGGGTGGAATATTAGGCCTAGAAGGCTAGTGGTTAAGTATTATAGAAGAATAATGGATTTGATATTATGTCAAGGTCTTACATGGACAAATTTTGAAGTCTTAGAGTCTAGGAAGTCAATTAAATAAGTTTGACTATTTAAGGACTTGAAATGTAACATTTAGATTCCTCATAGAGGGAAAAGTCCAAAAATAGAAAATATTGCATGTTGAAGAATTAAAATCAATTGGGATCAGTTATGGGAGTTTTTTAATGTCCATGAAAGCCTTAGAAGGCAAGAGAGCACAAGAGGTTGAGAGAGGTTAAGTTTCAGATTCAGATTGTACGGACTGCATTGTTTTGAAGCAATGAAAGATTTATTTCTTGCAATTTTGAAGACTTCTTGATGCAATATAAATCCATAAGGTTGGTTATGGTTGCATGATGGTTTTTAGAACATTTAGAGCAATTTCAAGCACCTTACAACTCTATTTTGTAATTAATACCGATTGTCCTGTAGAAGTTCACAGTTTGATTTTGTCTTTCACTATGAATTTGTAAGATCCATCCCATTTTTGTAGATAATTTAACTCGGGGATGGATCCAAATTTGTAGTTTACTTTCTAACATGAATAATTCAGAAACAAGAAGGAGTTTTCAAGTGAATGAGGTTGGAAATTCGAGTTTGATAGTGTTAGAGGGTTACATGCATGGTGCATGGTTAATGCAGCAGAGAATATATTCATTGGGGGGGTTGATTTTATGGTAGAATCCATGTTAGTATGGTCTAAGGATGGTGAATCATCCACAAATTTGAGGTTACAATGATTGGAGGTAAGAGATTTACCAAGACCTAGATTTTAGGGGTTTTGAAGAGCAAATTAGGGATTTTGCATATAGAGAGGTCTTAGAACCAAATTTATTGTGGAATCCATGGTTTGGGGTCATTTTATGACACTTTTGAAAGTTTCAAGGTTTGGTGTGAAGATACATTAGTAGTTTCTTTGTAAAATGGGTCGAATCAACCCTCCTAGTTTTATGACAATGGCAAATTTGAGTAGGTTGGTCCAAAAAACTTGGGTCTGATCTTCAGGTATGTTATCAACCTTGGAAAAGGATATCAGAATATGTAATGTGTTTTAAGATTTGTTTGGGAAGATTTTGAGAAAGGATTTAATAACCCTCGTTGTTGTACTACAATGATTGTACAGTTTAGACAATTTGGGCAAAGAAGGCAGATTGGCTGCATGAATGATTTTTGGTGGTTGTGTGTAGATGATTTGAGTGTATAGGGATCGTTAGAGGAGTTAGGGTCACAATTGGGAGCTTATTTTATGAGTGTGGTTGCAAAAGCATATTGGATGAAGAGTGCATGGCATGAGCATGGAGCATGAGTGGATGACTTGAGTTTGAAGAAGTGACTGGAGATCCAAAGTGTGAATTGGCTATTCCAATATACATGAATTCTATGAAACAAATGGGCCCTAACACTATGCAAGGATGCCATGGATCCTTAATGTGGATTAAAAAATAATGTTATGTAATCCATTGAATGTCATAAGGGATAGTTATGTAACCTTGGGGTCACTTGAGTGATCCAAGGACTTATGTAAAGGTCAAGGAACTATAAGGGTATCTATAGTTGGAATATGGCCATTATTGTCATTAAATCATGTAATTGCACTCAAAGTGAAAAGATGCCAAAGAGAAGATGTAAAATTGCATTCATGCAATTATGGCCTAGAATGACCATCTAGGGGTTATAGGTTAGTATGGATTGTAAAGGTTGTTTTAAAACCTTCTAAATATACTAAATGGGGGTATGAGAAACCATCTTGTCAAGTTGACAACATTGGTTGTCAACTTGACAACACCATTAAGCCTATTTGGTTTTGACAATTAGTTTTATGACTGTTATGGAACAGTTTTGGGAAGTTAGGTGGTTGTAGTCAGGTTTCTTTGAAGAGTTTGAGTCTATTTCTTTGTTGATCCCCATGAGTGGAAAGGGGGGTGTAGAGTGGATGTGTAATAATACTATAATGTATAATTTTTTTTTTGTCTCTACATACTGTATTCTATTCCGTGGGTACAATGAGCAACCATGTGTCTTCAAATGAGTTTTGTGATATGTTAATGGTTGGATGGATGTGTAAGATCCTTTATTTGGTTATTATTTATGTTTTCATACATTGATCTCATTATTTTAACTGCAAAAGAGGTTAGGGAATTGAATGGTATCCTTACTGTACATGGGCTTCTTGTTGTAACAGTGAATTGGGATTATAGTCTTCCTTCATGAATTGACTCTCCCACCCCATGTGATCACTTTTATTAGTGGGAGATGTCTAATATGTAACATATCCTTGTAATATAGTTTTTCTTTGATAATGTCTTTATATTCTTGCACCAAAATATAATGTTGATAGGCAAAGCGCTCTTACACAAAGTGATCATTACATGATAACAAATAATAAATTATTCACCAATGATGCCTGATCGAATGATACAATCATCATAATATATGTGCAATTTGAAAAGATGCCTCTCTTGACTGAATTATTACCATAATAATCATGAAATGATTATTATGGTAATTGACTGAGCATTGATAATTGCAAATGTAATGTGATTTATGTAATAACATGGTAATGTGATTGTGATGTGATTATATGCAAATGTAAGGCTAAATAACAATACACAACGTGTAATCTATGTGGACGTGATGAAGAACTTGGCATGATTATGTGAAGATAATGTGACATTGACCTATTATGCATATATGGATGATAGTATGATGCCGATGTTATGTATATACTATATAGGCATGACAATTTTATTATTTTATAACTATTGTGTATATGTGCATGACATAATGCAGATATGGTATGATCTATCATGCATGTGTGAATGCGGTGTAATGGATGTATGAATGCAAATTCTAAGAATGTGGCTTGGTCACTACATGAATGAAATGCATACTATGAAGGTGATTACAAGATTATGGGTGGCTTCAACAAATAAAGTCATCAACGCCTCATATAGCCAACATGTTATGGGTGAGATTTATAAGTGATCATGGAGGTCACTCATAAATGGAATCATAAACATTTTCTCTACATGGTGGATGGATGGCGTGGTGATTTTCTAGATCCTCAATAATCACAACTTTATTGCTTTCTTACAAAAATGTAGATTATGTAGAAGAGACAAGGTTTGTCAACTCCTTGTCAAACATAATTAAAATTTATAACCAATTTCATAATATTGGGGATATCACAAAAGATAACTGATAATTTATAAAATAATATATACAGAATTGAAAACACTATTAATATAGATAAAGGTAACTAATAGTTAAATGGTATATCATATATGTCAAATCACTAAATAATAGTGAATGCAATCATTAAGCTTCATCGAGAGCATCAAATTTATCACTTGGGTAATTTAAATAAGAAGCAACCACAATGCCACTCCAACAACCTATATAAATGACTATGGTAAACCTCAATTTAAACAACAAATGTAGCCAAGTCAACACACACACATACATTATCTAGTCGTACCTTGCTGTACCAAACCTGGGCTAAAATTTTTTGCACTAGCAAACTCAAATCCCTAATCCAAACCTGAACTAGCAACTTATTATAACAGAAGTAAAAATTTCATATGAAACCAAATGATAAAAAATAAATTAAGAGGACCATTTTGAATAGGCTTAGCTTTGTTAACAGATGATTTTACCAATAAAAAATTCATATTATAAAAATTTTGTAATGGATAATGAAGACATATTTTTCCATTAGTATGAAAGGAAAAATAGTTTTGAACCATCGGTAACACCTACACTGAAAGATAGGTTTAGTTCAAACCAACAGACAAGTTCACAATGGAACCCGACGACACAGTTTACTAGTGCAACCCAAAAATATTACAAGTGGAACCTGATAGAGCAGACAACAAGGGAACCCGACAGACAATTCACAGAGGAACACTAACTGACAGACTAAAGAGCAAACCAAGCACCATTCTACCAAGAGACAATTGTAATCCCGAGAAATATGGATATGACTTCCATGTCAGATAAAATACTTAAGTTTTATATTTATCTTTTTAATTAGCTTTAAATCCATTTCTTGAGGAACAAGCAATGTAATTGTAATTATTTTATTCATTCTAACTGATTAGAAACATGCAAACTAGGAGATCAAGGTCAAGTTATAAACCTTTGATCATAGAGTTAACATTGTTATGTGTGAAACTCATTTAGGTAAAAACTCATTGTATAAATAGATGTGTAATCAATCATAACATATGGATGTGATGAATATTGTAGCCGAAGACACTTCTATGGATTAGAGATAGAGTTTTATGTAGAAGAACAACCAAAGATGAAATCATTTATCAAGAACAAGATTCAAGGCTACCAAGTAGAACAGAGGTATTGATCAATTAATATAGGTGATAATTGTATATGTGAACTTTATTGGATCTGTATTCAAAAATTGTAGATTGCATATACTCAGGTCAATGAATAGTTTTGACTACATTCTAACAAGTGTAGCAAATAGAAGAAATCCTTGAGAAAGGTGGATTTAACAATCCTTTGTAAATCTCTTAACCGAGTGTACACTAAACAATGTTGCGAAAGATCTTAATAGAGTAGACCTTAACCAGTCTCCAAAAAATACTCCTAACAGGGTAGATCATCAGAAGTGATCAAAATTGTAAGCCTTATCCGACCCCTTCCATTCTACAGATAGTGAAGTTTGGTGGGTTTCATCCTCACTGCAATTTTTACCTTCTAACAGGGGTTTTCTAAGTTACCAAATCTTGTGTCATGTGTCAATACATTTCATGAATGTTTCTATGAATGTTTACATGCAATTAAGTTTATGAATTGATATTACATGCATAAAATAGAATAACAGAGATGGTCGATAATACAAGAAATTGATTAATAAAAGGATTAGGGTTAATTTATAAAAGTTTTAAGGGTACTAATTCACCCCTCCCCTCTTAGTACACACCAATCTATTATTTCCAACAATTGGTATCAGATCTAGATCTCTTATTTGGAAAATTTTAAATACTTGAGAGAAAAAGATCATACAATGGAAAGGTATAAGCTAGACAAAGGTATTGAGAATCAGAAGCTAGAGATATAGATCTTCTATGAGAAATACAAAGTAGCAAGAATCAAGATGAGAGAGCTACTAGGTGAAAGAAAGATTATGGAATCTTGTTGTAATGAAACATACTATTATGAAGAAGAGATACCTAATTTATTTGAGTCATCAAGATCTACATCTAGCAAAGCATCAAACACATCTGAAGGTAGCATCACAAGTCTGAATGAAAGAAATCAACATCTGACAGAGAAATTAAAAATACTGCAAATCAGTCAAGAGACACAAATGGTAAGGATGATTGATGTCATGAACAATGCTAGACAAGCTGAACAAGAAACAACACTAGATATTGATGACGGGAGGAAGATCACTAAAAAGCTACAAGAGAAAGAGTCAGAAATACAAAGACTTACTGATCATCATCATGCGATCACCAATCAGATTATTCTTATAAGTTAGGAGGAAAACTGAATGAACATAGAACTCATTGAAAGAATAGAAGCTATTGGTGAGCTAAGAGAAGAAAATGAAAAAATAAAGCATGAAGTAAGAATTCAGAAACAACACAATGACATGATTAAGAGAGCTAAAGAAAGTACAAAAAGGATGGATGATTTTTTGGATGAACAAAGAAGAGTTAACAATAATATCGGATTAGGGTATACCGAGAATGGAGAATCACCATACCAAGCTGATCCAAAGAATGTCTACACAAATCCAAGATCAAGAAGGTAGTCATGCAATCACCGTGGAAAACCATGCCACACATCAAATATATGGAGGAGAAAAATGAAAGGTATTCCTAAATCCACATCTACATTCATAGGAAATTGATATAACTGTAACAAGAAAGGACATAAAGCATATGAATGTAAATCTAAGGTGAAAAAACCAAAGAAGAAAACCTACATGGAAAAATATTTTCCTACTTGCAAAATGCATGGGCACACATCTCTTGAATGCAAGAAAAGAGAAAGCAAGCATGGAAGCCAAAAGATCAAGAAAATTCTTATCAAGCGAAAAGAGTCGGTAACTCATATGTTTGGGATTACAACACATGGGAAAATTGCACAGCATGTGGAAGATTTGGTCACATAGCTACAAACTGCATGATGAAATGGACAAGAAAGTCTAGTAGCTGGACTAACCCAGGAATGGCATGCTTACACTATCATAGGGTCGGTCATCTAAGAAAGGACTACAGAGACCAAGTGACCGAGTGACATGAGACTTGATCAATCACTATAGGTGATAATTATATATGTTAAATTTATTGGATCTGTATTCAGAAATTGTAGATTGGATATACTCAGGTCAATGAATATTTTTAACTACATTCTAACAAGTGTAACAAATAGAAGAAATCCTTAAGAAAGGTGGATTTAACAATCCTTTGTAAATATCTTAACCGAGTGCACACTAAATAGTGTTGCTAAATCTCTTAACAGAGTAGACCTTAACTAGTCTCCACAATATACTCCTAATAGGATAGATCATCAGAAGTGATCAAAATTGTAAGCCTTAATCGACCCCTTCCATTCTGCAGATAGTGAAGTTTTGTGGGTTTCATCCCCACCGTAGTTTTTACCTTCTAACAAGGGTTTTACCAAATCTTGTGTCATGTGTCAATAAATTTCATGAATGTTTCTATGAATGTTTACATGCATTTAAGTTTATGGATTGATATTACATGCATAAAGATAGAATAACAGTGATGGTTGGTAATACAAGAAATTGATTACTAAAAGGATTAAGGTTAAGTGATAAAAGTTTTAAGGGTACTGATTCACCCCTCCCCTCTCAGTACACACCAATTCATTATTTCCAATAATTGGTATCAGAGCTAGATCTATTATTTGGAAAAGTTTAAATACTTGAGAGAAAAAGATTATATAATGGAAAGGTATAATCTAGACAAAGGTATTGAGAATCAGAAGCTAGAGATACAGGTCTTCTATGAGAAATACAAAGAAAAAAGAATCAAGATGAGAGAGCTAATGGATGAAAGAAAGATTAAGGCATCTCCCTGTAATAAAACATACTATCATGAAGAAGAGATACCTGATTTATTTGAGTCACCAGGATCTACATCTAGCAAATAATCAGACACATCTGAAGGTAGCATCACAATTCTGAATGAAAGAAATCAACATCTGATAGAGAAAGTAAAAATATTTCAAATCGGTCAAGAGACATAGATGGTAAGGATGATTGATGTCATGAACAATGATAGACAAGATGAACAAGAAAGAACACTAGCTATTGATGACAGGAGGAAGATCATTGAAAAGCTACAAGAGAAAGAGTCAAAAATACAAAGACTTATTGAGCATCATCATGAGATCACCAATAAGATTATTCTTATGAGTGAGGAGGAAAACTGAATGAACATAGAACTCATTTAAAGAATAGAAGCTATTGGTGATCTAAGAGAAGAAAATGAAAAACTAAAGCATGAAGTAAGAATTCAAAAACAACACAATGACATGATTAAGAGAGCTAAAGAAAGTACAAAAAGGATGGATGATTTTCTGGATGGATAAAGAAGATTCAACAACAATACTGGATTAGGGTATATCAAGAATGGAGAATCACCATACCAAGGTGATCCAAAGAATGTCTACACAAATTTAAGACCAAGAAGGCAGTCATGCAATCACTGTGGAAAACTAGGCCACACATCAAATGTATGCAGGAGAAAAATGAATGGTATTCCTAAATCCACATCTACATTCATAGGAAATTATTATAACTATAAGAAGAAAGGATGTAAAGCATATGAATGTAAATCTAAGGTGAAATAACCAAATAAGGAAACCTACATGGAAAAATATTGTCCTACTTGAAAAATGCATGGGCACACATCTCTTGAATGTAAGAAAAAGAGAAAACAAGCATGGAAGTCAAAAGATTAAGAAAATACTTATCAATCGAAAAGAGTCCGTAACTCATATGTTTGGGATTAAAAAACATGGGAAAACTACACATCATGTGGAAGATTTGGTGACATAGTTGCAAACTGCATGATGAAATAGACAAGAAAGTCTAGAAGCTGGACTAACCCTAGAATGGCATGCTTACATTGTCATAGGGTTGATCATCTAAGCAAAGACTGCAGAGAACGAGTGAAAGAGACAAGCACTTTTACCAATGGAAATACCATTGAAGACATCAGAAGAATTAGAAACAAAATGTGGAGGAAAGCTACAAACACTAATGAAGCTGGACTGAGAAATGTTATTGGTGAAACCTTATCCAATGGATCTAGTGACATCACCACCCCCACCTAAGAATGAACAAGTAAGTATGGAACTGCACTATACCAAGTTATATTTTGAATCAGCTCCATTATACATAGATGAAATGCCAAAATATCATGAATAAATATGCACTATGGTATTACTTGTTATGATTTTGTGAATGCAATCTCATCGGTCAATGCTTACCAAAAATCATTGGTGTACATGCAAAGCTAAGTTGTCTATACATACCGAGAATCATCGATGTAGATTTGAAAACTGAGTTAATCAATGTAACCAAAGACTCGTTGGTAATCATGTAAAATGCATTGGAGTCTTCGCCACTTATCGAGCATCATCAGTAAACCTATTAAAGGTCAAGTGAGTTGTCACTTACCCTGAGTCGAAAGTTTGTGTGATACCTGAGCAACTCTATCTTTGTAACCCAAAAAGTGGCTAGAGAATTACTTATGCCACTTAGGGCATCATCTATAAATAGTGCAATGAAAGAGTTCATTATTCAAAAATTGATAGAGAAGCGGAGCAAAGCAGAGAAGAGTGAAATAGAGCGACTAGATTGCAGAGCATTCCAAGTAGATTCACAACATTTAGATTCTGAACAATAGCAACAATAGAAGGTTGAAGTAAGTAACTAAGGACTCATCGAGCTTACTATTATTTATGGGAAAAGCCCTAATTTCTCAGAAACAATGGAAACCACTTCATGAGAAACCAAGATGAAGAACTCCAAAGAGAAGAAGGTTAATCTGATCAAGAAATCCACTTGTGAAGAACCTAAGTACAAAATATGTCCAAAGGTTGCCTTGCAACTCGAAAAAACTGGAGTATTCTCTAGAATTCTACCTAGAGTTTTACCGATTGAGGATGTCTGTTCATACATACATTGCAAGATTTCTGAGATAGGAGATCTTGAGGTTGATCAAGCATACAAGAACCTCTGTACAAGAGGAACCATCAAGGAGGAATACAAACACATCAAGGTCAAAGGGATGAAAAATTCCCTACTTTTCCCAAGGATTTTAAAGCTAAGTGGATTCAGGTAGTGCTGAGTAGAGTGCATGACCAAAAGATGTGGCTAGATGAGCCAAAACTGATCACTAGAGATGTGATACAGGCTATTACTGGTTATACTATAACTGACAAGGAAAAGGCACTCAAACACCCTTCTTGTCCTGAGATAGAGAAGATAATAGGTGTAGTATGGGATAATAGAGGATTGAAGGTGAATATCATCATTGATCCAGAACTAAAGTTTAGTGCATGTGTACTAGGTTACAAGATATACCAATCCAACAGGTTAAACAACATAGCATGTGGAGCAGTTGACACTGCTTACAAGATTGTAAAGAAGGGTCTACAATTAGATCTATTCGAGCTTCTATTGAAGCATTTAGATGAGAACATGAGGACAATTAGGTCTACAAAGTCAAATTCATGTAAGTTTGGATCACTTCAAATGTGTACATTTTCTATTTTTCAGAACTTCTTTCCATCTATAGGAAATGTTAACTAGGATACTTCCTGACTAGTGACCATTCAAAATAGTGAATTCATCAAGTCACTAGGTGAAAAATTTGCATCAGTTATGGATGAATACTTTACTATATTTAAAGAAAGAATGCAGAAAAGGATGAGGATACCATAACAACTGGTAGAAAAATATAGGATTGACATTTGTTTTATGGTAGACACCGATAACACCTTTATCAAACCAGTTGTACCGAGGACAAAATGGTTAGCACCACTTGAGTATGAGGTCAACATAGATCAAGCCACCAATGCTATTAACTAATTGATAAATGAACTAGTGGACAAGTCACAACCTAGGTTTGGAACCTATGAAGAAGCCAAGGAAAGAATAAAAACAGGCTTAGTTGTGAATAAATTTGATAGAAAGAAAGAGAAAATGGTTAAGACACTCAAGAAGAAGTTGTTAGTAGATGATGAAGAGTCAAAAAAAAAGGATGACACCAAGGGATAGTCACCCATCGATGAAGAAGAACAATTGAATGAAACCAAATCTACAGAGTCTGATGCACCACCACCACCACCACCACCTACAAAGAAACCAAGGGCTATAGAAACATCAAGGAATATAATTCAGACATCCAAGGGTGTAATTTCATCACTTGTCAAGAAAGGACAAGTGAGGAATTACAAAAGAAAGCCTAAAACCGGGAGACAGGCACTGACGAAAAGAAGAAAGTTCATCAGAACTAAGGAAGACATAGATGACACTGAAAAAGATGAACAAAATGTTAAGAATAAGTTCCCTACCACAATTGATGAGGTATGTGCAGCTACCATCAAGTTAGGTTCAATAACATATCCTAAGATTAGGAAAAGGCTAACATTGGATCCTGAGGATCAGAACAAGATAGAGGAAGCCATCATCTCAATGATGAGTATATTCAAATATGTTCCAATATGGTTTGAAGAAAAAATGCCTAAAGAACTTCTAGAAAGAATCTCAACAAGGTGGACATATGCATCAAAGGAAGAAAAATAGATAAGGGAAAGATCCCTAGTTTCAATTATGACACCAGAGTCCAAAATGGAGGAAATTGAAGAAATGATGAAGTTACACTCCAAGATGTTCTCACCAAAATTAAGAGCCTACAAAGTGCTACAAGGAAAATTAATTGAGCTTGATAAAGAAAGTGATGATACCTGGACTAAAATCATTAATCCACCCAAGGAAGATTCAAGCCCCGAGTATTTATTAGAACTCACTGACAAGCCACATAATGAAGAAGATCAGGCTAAACTGAGCCCATAACACATTATTATTAATGATGGTGAAGATGTTAATGAAGAAGCATTAAACACAGAAGCTAGTAAGGATATGGATACTGTAGATGAGACATTCAATGATAATACTATCATTGATATCACAGAAGATGATTTTGTAGATAAGGTAAAGAGATATGAAGATGTTACTGTTACATTCGAGCAGCCCAAGGAACAAGATACAACTACTAACAGTGAACAGGTGAATATACCAGGACAAATGCCACTATTGATATAGGCTATCAATATCATCTCACAAAAGGAGAAGTCACCTGAGCCTGATGAAAGCATACCCAAAGATAAGGGTAATGATGAATAGAAAGATACAACTGATGAACAAAATGCACTAGATGGAGAACCAAAAGAAACAAATGGAGATCATAAAGATAAAAGAGAAGAAGAGAAGAAAGATGATGCTACTCCTAAGGGTACCGAAGGAGATGTTGCGGATAAACCGAAGGTTGATGTGGAGATGTCCACTCCTAACCAATAGGAAAATACTGAGCAGTAGGCAAAAGACACAATGCCACCAAAGCCTTCATTAAGTACATCTAACCAAGAAAAGGATCTTGCTATGGTGCTTCATACAGGTACTTCCCATACAATATCCAAGAAGAAGAAGAAGAAGAAGAAGAACAAACTACAATTTACACTTGATGAAATAATAGAGATACTAAAATGTGATCCAACTACATTGGATTATGAATCTCTAATTGAGTATGGAGAAATATGTCATCAAAAAGATATGCAAGAAAATATTGGGAATGAGAACAAGCAATAACAAGTGCTAAAAATGACAAGGGACATATTAACACAGATTGTTCCTGACATAGATGTTGATCAAGATGCCCCAATCCTTGATCAACTTACCATTCTTACCAAAGCCATCACATCAAAAAATGTGGATGTAGAGAAGGCCATAAAAGAACACGCTTAAAAAAAGTACCAACACAAATTGACAGAGAAAATCAGCCAAGAAGTGGCTAAGAATAAGGTAAAGCTGTCTAAACTAGTAAATGGACTAGAACCAATCATTTCAAAAGCTATCACCTTAATGCATAAGTTAAGCACATTAGAGCACTTCACTAAAGAAAATAGTGAAAAGATTGCAAAAATAGATGCAGATCTTACTGCTAGTGCTCAAAGTCTCTCAAAACCTGACAATGCAATAGAGTTGCATTATGTAAAGGAAATGGAAGCAAAGAAGTTGAGACTTCAGATTCAAGAGGCAGAATCAAAATTCAGGGATGAGGTAACAGAGCTACAGGCTCTACTACTACCGAATCTTACACTACTGTAGCAACATATGACTATGGCCAGGCAATTGATAGCCACCCTGGAGATGTCTATCACCGAAAACATCTATGATATGCATGAAAGGATTACATTGGAGCATATGGCCCTAGAACACCTTAAAAAAAAATGGGAGAAGATGATGGAAGATGTGAAGAACTCCCATTCCCACATTTTTGATAAGTTGTAAGTAATTACACCTTTGCCCTTACTATCAAAAAATGGGAAAAATGATATGATACAAGGGGGAAAATGATGATAATAAAAGGGGGAAAATGATGATATGATACAATACATAAAAATGGGAAAATGACATGATAAAAGGAAAAGATAAGGTGAAAAGGGAGAATAGTAAAAAGGCAAGTGTACATACATACACATATACTATACCGACATATACATAGGGGGAGTCATAATGAAAAGGTGAACACATGGTGTACACACTATGTAATGCCCCACCAGGGAACCCAGGAGAACTAACCTAAACATGACACTAAGTTAATAGGATAATGTTTTTTAAAAATGTTTACAAACAACAATACTAACAACGCAAAAGCAATACAATGAAGTACATGCACATAAGTACAACTCAACAAAGATACAATTCTCAAGGGTTCCTTGACATAGAATTACTTAAGAAAAATAATCTATGAGAACAACTATAAAGAACTAACATAAATGATACAACAAGTGAATCCAATAATATACATCTCATATAACAATACCACATATACATTTGATACCCAAGGTATACAATAAAACCACATCCACTACACAAGTCGTAGGGTATGCATTAATACATAGAAATACAATACAATACATCCCCCAAAGGATGTCAACCAATATCCACATATGGTTACAAATATACAACTCATGAAACTGAACAAGTCTCCAAAAGAACAAGAAGATATAATTGCAAAAAGGATCATCCAAGCATGAAGAAGAACCATTAGATCTTAATGGTAATAATAATCACTACCACCCAAACTCATGGAATCAAAGGTCCACTCCCACCATGCTGAGGAGATAACATCAGACCCTCACACGGGAACATAATCCAGAAAGACTAAAGAAGAAGTATAAGGATAGGGAAGATAAAGACACACTGGAGATCCAAAGTCAATAGAAAGGTACACCATCCAAAGATAAAGGACATACATAAAATAACCAAGACACCAATATCAACCAACCACTAAAACCAAAAATCCAAATGCCACATACACAACCATAAAAGGTAAAGCAGGACCTATGGAGGAGACTTAGACTACATTCTACGGGAGTGTCATCACATGGTCAATCACTTGAGTTACCTTGGACTAGCCTCTTTGGACCCTAGACGCTCAAGCTAACTCATGTGGCACTAGAATACCCTCTTATGAAAGTGAGGAATCTAGTCATACGTACGCTCTAGGTATCCTCTCAATTCTCATCCTTAGCCTTTACTAGCACTCAAGCCATGAGTGAGGCATCATGATGAATCTTGTATTTAATGTTGTATCATCTTAAAATAGAAGCACTTCCATGTTAAGAATGTTTATCCCTCCTTAGGGGATGTTTTTGATTTCATCATACTATCCCCTCCTTTCTGCATCATCTCCTACTTTTGTGCCTATTTAGGACCCTGATTGGGCCTCTCCGGGCACCTTCTATCCCACCTGACACTTTTTCCAAGGGTTCTGACCCCCTAGGTCAAGGTCAAACTCAACCTTGACCTAGGTCAAGGTTGAACTCAACCTTGACCTAGGTCAAGGTTGAACTCAACCTTGACCTAGGTCAGGATTGACCTTGACCTTCACTTGGGTCCCCCTTCCAAATCTGGAAGTTTGTCAGCTTCCGGAGGTTATAAAAAATTCATTTTTCCCGCTTTCGAGTCGATTGTTTTGGGTTCCGAAGTGGCAAATAATAAATTGTATTTAATATAGGTCCTCTTCTAGGGGAATGGGCATAATTGGAATTTAATTCTCCTATGTCATCCACCTTAGAATTTTGTGCCCTAATTTCATATAAAAAGAAGCCTTTCTCTCTCATTTTCTCTAAGTGATACAAGAAGTGATATTGAGCAAAAAAAAGTCTTCTAAGTGCAAAAATCTCTAACCAAGATTTTGTCAAGAAGAAAAAGGTTCAAGCATCCATTTTTCTACATGTTTCCAAGATTTCAAGGTTTTCAAGTCTTCCTCTCAAGCATTAAAGTCCTCCATTGAAGATCAAGGATTCAAGCTTTCAAGCCTTTGAAGGGATTAGGTTCAAACATTCAAGATTCATCATTCAAACCCTAGATCTAGCCATCATGGTGGTGTGATATTCCTTCAAGATCCTTTGTTGATCCTCAACACTCATTCATTATCTTCAAGGTAGATTCCAAGCATACAATCATGGAGGTTTATGGTTTCTATTGAGTCCAAGATTTCTTATTTACATACTTGTTATATTTGAATTACAATTGCATATCTATTAAATATCATAGCTTCATTATTAGATTCAATTCTACTACTTTCTAGAATTCTATAATTTATTTATTTCAAGGTTAATTCCTAAATCGGGGTTTGACTAAGGCAAACCCCTCCCCCCCAACAAACAAATCTCTTTTTCTTGTAGGTACAGGTTCGGGACTGAAGATTTGAACTCAGATCTGGATACCCTTTTCAACCAACTATCGGGATTTGCGACCAAATTTTCTATCAGACCTGTGCAGGTCAGGGTTGAGATTATTGGGTCAGGGGTGAGATTAGTGGGTCAAGGTTGACATTTTTCATAAGACAGTGACAGATCGGAAAAATATTTTTGGATTTTGTTCGTCTCTGCGTTCTGGTTCCAAATCATACTTCAAATTTTCCAGAAACAGAGTACAGACCTCAGAAAATAGTATTCTTTGATCTATAATTCTTTAAGGTTAGTACTTCCTCTCATCCTTTTCAATTACTATTATATATCATATCTACTTAATAATAAAATAGAATTTAAGATCCTCTTCCTGTCTCTCATTTCCAAATGGTTGATTCATTTGTGCATTGATCCTACTTTAGGGTTAATCAAATTGGATCTTTCATTTGTGCATTTGGGGATAAAAGAGGAACATCTTATATTCCTTCCTCCTATATGCTTAATCACATCACACAAATTACAATTAAATTTAAAGGTTAAGGAAATACAACACACCTAATAACAATCAATCACCTAATCAATTTTATTCCTTTACATTTTGGTGAACCGACGATAGACAACTCTTTCTTGTTGGTGTTAGATGCTTTACCTCTCACATTAGCTCTTGCATACATATTAAATTAGTTTTATTTTATGCTCTTGCATTCTAAAATACAAAAAAAATATACATATTCATAAAAATACAAAAATACTTCTTTCATCTCATTAATTATGAAGATCTTTTGGTGTATGGCTATTATTCTTATTATGCTTGTTTTAGCATCTCTTTATAGTACTTATGATGTCTATGAGAGTATCATCGATTTCAGCATGTTTGTTAATCTTCATATTTCACTTGCTTATGCTATTTTGAGATTAACCAATACTAGTCTTCCTACTTTCAAAACTTTCATTAAGGATTTGTGTAGTGGACTTATTAATCTTTTGTATTATGTGAAGAATTGGGTAGATGATACCTCACCTCCTAATCTTCCTAAACCTAATCCTATCAATTTTAATACAATTCCAAATATTCCTATTCCTATTTCTCCACCTTCAATCCCTAGTTCTTCCCACACTTATGATGGGGCTCAAGCCAGGAACCATGACAATGATATTCGATAATTCTTTCATTTACCTTCACCTTCCTATCCAATCCATGATGATGATAAAGGGAAAAAAAAGGAAACCTCTTCTAATCCCATCATTCCACCATACACAACATTTTCCCATGAGCACCATAATCAATCTCCTCCTATTGAAGCTTTGCAAGATAGGTACACTACCAGATATACTATGGTGGATAAACAAGGCTATAAATGTTTAGGGATTGGTATCAATGAACAAGGTATTAAAAAATTGATTCATTCATCTCCTAAACAAGATATGCATGGTATAGGTTTCCCACCTCCTCCCATCAAGGTATTGGATCTTAACCATCATCCTCGTCTTCATGTTTTTCTTCCAACACCTTCTCTAGATCACCATGATACTCCTCAAGATGTGGCTAAGAAAGTGTATGTCCAATTAATGAATTCCAAGAAAGAAATCTTCAAACCTATTATGAGAAATGATCTCTCTAAATATAAATGTCCTTTTAATTATAGTAATAAACATTTACTTTCTGACTGTGTGCATTTCAAGCTATACGTTAGAGAAAGAGCTAACTTGGGAATTATATCTCATTCCTGTGCGGTATTACAATTTATTCATAATTTTGATATAGGGCATTCCCCTCATTCTTCTAAAGGTTAGATTGCATTTCTCCTCTTGTCTATTCACTGGGGGGCAAGAGGTATTTTATTCTAGTCTTCTAGGATCCATTTTACTCTTAGCCTGTATTTTGTTTTGAGTTTAATTGGTTATTCTTTCTAGATTCTATACCTATAAAATCATTCATGATATATTTTCTAGGACATTTGTTTTGTAAAGATATCTCTTTGCTATAAAATCTCTTGATATAATTTGATATATCCCTTGCCTACACACCTGGGGGGCAAGGTATTTTCCTTCTTCCTCTATCTAAGGATTTACTTTCCTTAGCATAGTGGCATTTTTTTATCATATAACATTATTTCCTTATAAATATGTATGTTTTTGACTATGGATATCCTCTTACATGAGAGGTGATTGTCCTAGGTCATCACCTCTTCTTTATTTTTCAAATCATGCTTTTTATAAACTCTTTCTCTTGCTTTTGGTTAGAGTTTGATGCCTTCATCCTAAGATTCCTCTTCCTCTTGATTACAGGGGGCTTGATGATTGAATCTTTGTTCCCTCTTTTCTTTAGAAGATGACATTTTATCCTAAGCACTCCTCTATGGTGAGGGTCTTGTTTATAAGATATCTTCCCTTTTTGAGGATCCTTTTTCCATAAGTGACATATCCATTTCACGATTATCTATGCTCTTGGATGTAAGGGTCAATTCTCTTCGCTAAGAAAATGGTCTACATTGTTGTTAAGATGGATATCTCCTTACCTTGTGAAGTAGGTATCCTCTTCTCTCTTCCTTATCCTACCTAGTGGGTAGTCATGATAAGGAGTGGGGGATATATAGGGTCTCCCTTGTACTATATTTTACATTAATTTACATTTTTTAGCATGCTAAATCTTCGGAAGGTAATGCACATAAGTTGCTAAATCCTGAAGGGACACACATTTTTACATTTACTTTTGCTAAATCTTCATAAGGTAATGCACATAAGTTGCTAAATCCTGAAGAGATATGCACCCCTTTTAAATTTTCAATATGATAAATCCTTGGAAGGTAATGCACATAAGTTTCTAAATCCTAAAAAGATGCATTTTTTATATTCCATAGTGATACAAGAATGTGGATCTATGGATATTTTCAAAAGCCATCAGAAGACGCATTACAATTACAAGCATATTTTATGGGTGAACCTGTTGGGCTCTCCCTCCTTGGTGATTCATGGTAAGGTGGGCATCTTACTAGGCGACGTAATTAATATCTCTTTTCTCTCTTTTTCTATTTCAGGCTAGTAGGATTAGATCTTGAAGCTATGTTATCTATAGTGTTGTTCTTGTCTTTCTTATGTAGTCATGTATGTTTCTATGATTGATTGTTCTTCATTTTTCATATTTTTTATGCATTTATGTTGAGTTAGAAACCTTTTTCTAAGGGCTCATGTCCTTGACTTAGTGATGTTCTACTTCGTTGCGGTCTACTAGAGTGTTTCTTCTAACTTTACCGAAAGCATGTCCGATTTCCATACTTTCGTTAAAATGGGGGCTTAATGTATCATCTTAAAATGGAAGCATTTCCATGTTAAGAAAATTTATCCCTTCTTAGGGGATGTTTTTGACCACCATCATATTTTTCCCTCCTTTCTGCATCATCTCCTACTTTTGTGCCTGTTTAGGACCCTGATTGGGCCTCTCCGGGCACCTTCTATCCCACTTGGCACTTTTTCCAGGGGTTCTGACCCCCTGGGTCAAGGTTGAGTTTGACCTTGACCTAGGTTAGGGTCGAACTCGACCTTGACCTAGGTCAGGATTGACCTTGACCTTGACCTGGGTCCCCCTTCCAAATCTGGAAGTTTGTCGACTTTTGGAGGTCATCAAAAATTCATTTTTCCCACTTTCGGGTCGGCTATTTTGGATTTCGAAGTGACAAATACTAAATTGTATTTAATATAGGTCCTCTTCTAGGGGAATTAGTCTAATTGGAATTTAATTCTCCTATGTCAGCCTCCTTAGAAGGTTGTGCCCTAATTTCATATAAAAAGAAGCATTTCTCTCTCATTATCTCTAAGTGATACAAGAAGTGATATTGAGAAAAAAGAAGTCTTCTAAGCGCAAAAAGCTCTAACCAAGATTTTTTCAAGAAGAAAAAGGTTCAAGCATCCATTGTTCAACATGTTTTTAAGCTTTCAAGGTATTCAAGTCTTCCTCTCAAGCATTCAAGTCCTCCATTGAAGATCAAGGATTCAAGCTTTCAAGCCTTTGAAGGGATTAGGTTCAAACATTCAAGATTCATCATTCAAACCCTAGATCTAGCCATCATGGTGATGTGATCTTCCTTCAAGATCTTTTGTGCATCCTCAACACTTATTCATTCTCTTCAAGGTGGATTCCAAGCATACAATCATGGAGGTTTATGGTTTCTATTGAGTCCAAACTTTCTTATTTACATACTTGCTACATTTGAATTACAATTGCATATCTATTAAATATCATAGCTTCATTATTAGATTCAATTCTACTACTTGCTAGCATTCTATAATTTATTGATTTCAAGGTTAATTCCTAAATCAAGGTTTGACTAAGGAAAACCCCTCCCCCCTAACAAACACATCTCTTTTTCTTGTAGGTATAGGTTTGAGACTGAAGATTTGAACTCAGATCTGGATACCCTTTTAAGTGAACTATCAGGATCCGCGAACAAATTTTATGTTGGACCTGTGCAAGTTAGGGTCGAGATCATTGGGTCAGTGGTAAGATTAGTGGGTCAAGGTTGACCTTTTTCATAAGAAGATGTCAAATCAGAAAAATATTTCTGGGTTTTGTATGTCTCTGCGTTTCGGTTCCGGATTATACTTCAAATTTTGCAGAAATAGAGTAGAGACCTCAGAAAACAACATTCTTTGATCTGCAATTCTTTAAGGTTAGTACTTCCTCTCATCATTTTCAATTACTTTTATATATCGTATCTACTTAATAATAAAACATAATTTAAGATCCTCTTCTTTTCTCTCATTTCTGAATAGTTGATTCATTTGTGCATTGATCCTACTTTAGGGTTAATCAACTTGGATCTTTCATTTATGCATTTGGGGATAAAAGAGGAACATCTTATCTTCCTTCCTCCTATATGCTTAATCACATCACATAAATTACAATTAAATGTAAAGGTTAAGGAAATACAACACACCTAATAACAATCAATCACCTAATCAATTTTCTTCCTTTACAAATATTAACCCCAACTTTTATTATTAAGTTATCACTTATTAACAACTTATGATAGGTCACCCTGGACTAACCTCTTTGGGCCCAAGAATCCTATTGTAAGACACTCCCCTAAGATGCACCTAACTAACCACCCCCTAAGCTCAAGGTCAAATATAATCTCATAAGACTCATAAATTGGATCCTACCCATATAGGAAGTACTAGTTCTCCAATAACCATAACAATATGAAGATCTCTCAAAAGACCACATAACAAAAGTTCAGAAATACTAGGTTCAGAAGAAGTATCGAACCACTATCCTAAACATCCCAAAATAATCATAGAAAGAATGAGCAATAAGAATCCCAACAAACCCGGGTACAACACCCTAAGGGTGAACTAGTCCCAATAGATACCAGACAATAATAAAGTTCCATACAAGAACAAGAATGCACTTCACTTCAACAAAGAACCTCAAAACACATCATGGCATAATACATACACTTACAAAAGGACCTAATGCAAAATTGAATGATAACATAATGGTGACATGGTGATAAACAAATTTATAACCCTAGTTATGCAAATTCATTTATCCAATAAAATTACTAACCAACTATAATTAAATCTCTAATAAAAATTGCAAATTAAATTCCTATATAAATTAATTTACAACATCTCACAATTATAAATTAATCTATCAGATAATTACTAACTTCAACTATAATTACAATAGTATGATAATACAATACCACAACTAATGACATATATTTAAAATATTACTTCTTTCAATAATCATTTAGATGAACCCCACATATATTAAAAGTATCCACTTTTTAAAAGATATAAATAACCTAAAAAACAATAGTATTATAAATATATATAATAATAATATTACATAAAATATTATTAACCTATATATATATATATATATATATATATATATATATATATATATATATATATAGTAATATTTTTGAAAACTTTAATTAAAAATTAAACAACTTTAATTTAATATTAAGCAACTTTAATTTAAATAAAATATATTAATTAAAAGTAATTTTAATAATAAAATAAAATTTATTATTAAAAATAACCAAAAATCCATATTTAAATTAATTATAATTTATATATATTTTTAAAAATCAAACACAAATTACAAGGGGTGTCGGCCTCACCCCTTATTCTCACGACCCTTTATAAAGGGGATTCCCTCGCGGGCGTGGGGAGACCTGAAGGCCCCCCGTGTGTCCCTGCAGTCCCCCACGGGTACTGCGGGTGGAAGATAGTTAATGGGGGGGGGGGGTGCGGTGTCCCCGCCACCCACCTCCCTTTTTCATTATTTTTTTTAAAATTTTTTTTAATTCTTTTTTAAAATATAAACTTTGTTTATATATTTTAAAAAAATAATTATTTAATTCACAAGTCTGTATTTTTCTCCAGCAAGCCCTTTTTTTTTAATAATTTTTCCAGCAATAAGTAAAATCTCTGTTTTTCAAGGACAAATTATTTAAACTATATTTTTCAATAATAAGGGCATTTTTTCAACAAAGGATCTAAATAAAATAAAGAGGGATTTTTCTTTCTCCTATATGCAAAATGATAAAAACAAGAACAAGATTCTAATTTCAATATTAACAATTTCAAGAAGAGTTTTCTTATTTTCAAGCATGCAAACTAACCCAATTTTCTTGTTTCCTTTCAGATCTGGACTCAATTTTGGCAAGCACCTGATGAAGGCAAGTTTTATACTCTTCAAGGTGAGATAAACACGGATCTAAGGGTTTGAAACAATTTCTTTTACACAATAACAAATTTTTTTTTCAAAGAAGACATTTTTCCTCAATTTGAAACCCTAAGCCAATTTTGAAACATAATTCCTCCACATGAAAACCCTAATGCCCAATTTACAATCAACACCAAAAATGAAACCTTTATGCCCACAATCATAGATATGATATGCAAACATGGAGGAAAATACAAATTTGATCCAAGAACATAATTTCTTCAATTTAATCAATAAAATCACCAAATACTCAAACAAGGAAGATCAAACAAGGGGATCCTAACTTTTCAGATGCATAGAAGATGAGGATCTGAAAGCTAGAATTCATAAGATGAAGACCCTACCTTAATAACTGATGAGAAGATCAATTTCACAAATCCAAGCAAGAAGAATCTACAAATGCTCCCAGGCCTTCTCAAAACTTCAATCACTTGATTTCTCCTTCTCCTTGATTGGACAACCCCCCAAAAAGGATTCCAATCCAAAGATATAGATAATCCAAGCAATTAGGTTTTCAAAAAGTGAAAACCCTAAAGGGAATGTAAATTATCTAATTATTATTTAAAATAAATTCTTTATTTTCAATTTCACTTAAACATGCATTGTGTGCTAAAATGTTGACACACTTCTATGAATCATTCCATCGAAGGTTGCTCAAGAATGAGGCCTCAAATATCGATCCATTGCTCTCTAGTCATGGAGTGCAAAGGTGTGAAATGGAGGCCCTCAGATTGACCTAGTTAGTGCCTATGCAAGTACACCATGAAATGAGA
>MU223562.1:1055122-1066878 GCA_018584345.1 Thuja plicata | reverse complement strand
GCATTGAACCATGTGAAAAATAAGTGCAAGCTAATCATTAAATACCCTTTTTTTAATTTTAATTTTTGACCTAGTCAACAAGATCTGATTTGTTTGCTATGAATTCGGATCCCAAACCCTAAATACAAAAAAGAGACCCCTATTAAAAAATAGAGAGCTTTCCAAAAAGGTTAGAATTTTAAAAAGATCTTTTCATTTGTGCCCTAGGGAGCCATTTTCCCAAAATAGACCAGTTTTCAGAAATTGACCAAATGAGCTATAATATTGCATCCAAATTTAAAAATCAAAGAATGGACCCTTTGTAGAATTTAAAGACCTTTCTGAAAATGTAAAAATTTCCAAAAAATTCACTGATTTGCACTGAAAATTAAGGTTTTATAAAAAATAAAGAAAAATTATAAAAAATTCAAAATACCTCAGAAAATTCTGAATGTTTTATTGGAGCTTCTCTGAAATGTCACCAACCTGCAAAACAAATTTTAGACTAAAACTCTAAGCCGTTTGGGAGATATGATCAAATCTTTGAAAATATAGGGTTTTCATCTCCAAGCAAATCTGCACAAGGGTTAGGCTTGAAAAACTTCAATAAAATAACCATGTAAAGATTAGAAAATCTGA
Source organism: Thuja plicata (assembly GCA_018584345.1). NCBI lineage: Eukaryota > Viridiplantae > Streptophyta > Pinopsida > Cupressales > Cupressaceae > Thuja > Thuja plicata. The sequence continues at coordinate 1,066,260 of MU223562.1, read as the reverse complement.
AAATCTGATAAAATAAAAGAAAATCAGGAGCATCATGCCCCATGGTGGGTGCCAAAAATGTGTGCTAAAATGTTGACACACTTCTATGAATTATTCCATCCAAGGTTCCTCAAGAATGAGGCCTCAAATATCGATCCATAGCTCTCTAGTCATGGAGTGCAAAGGTTTGAAATGGAGGCCCTCAGATTTGACCTAGTTAGTGCCTATGCAAGTACACATCAAATGAGAGATTCAAATGCATAAAAATGAGATTTACTCTATATGATAACAATGCATGAAAAAAAATTAATCTAAATGATAACAATGCATGATTAATCTATGAAAAGAAATACAAATGCAAGATTAATCTATGAAAATAAACATGAATCTAATCTACATGAGGAGCCATGAATGCAAGAAGAAGAAGACAAGAAGAGAGAAGTTGCAATATCCAAGCTCAAGTGATCAAATCCTCCTCCAAAATTGCTCTCCAAACCTGCAGCATAACAATACTATGAAAAAGATTATATGAATGATTGATGATTTCTTATTAATTGATTCATTAATGATTATCAAATGAGAAGGAGAGATTTCCTTATATAGGAAAGTGAACGATTGAGATTAAGAGGCAAAAATCAAAGGCTATGATTAAGAAGCAAAAATCCCACCACTTAGGAAGATGTGAAGAAAAAGGGATTTTTATTTAATTTATTGCCTTTTTCATCAAATAAAGTACTTTAAGTGGGGATTTTTATTTATTTAATTAAAAGAGGGGTTTTCTTTCAATTAAATAAATTACAAGAATTTTATTTAATTAAATGGGGGAAATTGAATTTAATTAAATAAGAGGAATTTAATTTAATTAAAAGGGATAAATTTACTTTAATTAAATAAGATAAATTCTATTCAATTAAAAGGGAGATTAAATCTTTTAATTAAATAAGATAAATTTTATTTAATTAAAAGAAAAATTAAATCTTTTAATTAGATAAAAATGATCAAACCTTAGAAAATATTAAAATAATTGAATTAATTACAATTTGATCAAGGAAATTGATTTGAATTGAAAATGTTTCAAAGCATTGATTCATGAAATTGATAAAATGATAAAATGATAAATGGCGCCCATAGTCTAGGCGACCATTTTAGGGTGCATACATGCATAACCCGACTTTATAATATCAAAGTAAAGTGTTAAATTGAAAATCCATGAGAGAATATTTCAATTAAATAAATTAATTAACCATGCAACTTAAAGTAATATTCAAGAATTCAACTATGCATAATTAATTACAATTTATTGAATTTAATATTTATTAAATCTAAATTATTTAAATCAAGACTTAATAATTAAATCAATTAATTAAATATAGGCATTTAATTAATATTTAATTATTAAATAGCCATATATTTAATATATCAATGTTTTAACCTTATTATAGGTGCAATAATTAACATTAATATTTATCACAAATATTCATTAAATAAATCAAGCCAAAAGCATCATTTGTCCATCTATAACCCATCTAAACAGATAAACCACTGAAATAAACAAACAAATGAAACATAAACTCAACACACACAAACAAGCTCATGAATCCACGTCACTTGACAGATTCAAATAGGATAGTCAATCAGATTCTTGTCTATTTCTAGGACAAAATAAGGGTTTAGGGTATGGATTTGGACCTAATATTATCTTCCCTCTCTTACCATTGAGATATTGCAATAGGGCACACTCACTCCTACCAATTTAGGGAAGATGTAGCCTGGTACCTGCAAACCTGTCATCACAAAGATGAACATACATGCATATAATATAGAAAACAATGGTTGAGACTAGTTTATCATGTGGATCTTGTCGAAGCAAGTAACTACGACTCTGTCCCATACCATATCAAGCACGTCAAATAGTAAAGTACAAAATACAAATGATCCATGTGCATATAAATCTAGGTTCAGTATTGTCAGAAAACCATAGTCGAAATGACATCCTAACATATACATAAGCATCATGAAAAAACTATAAATCATATGCAAACATGAGATATAATATACTAAGCAATGGATCCATAACCTACTGAAATTTAATACATAAATGTCCTCAAAGCCATCTGAAATAGCCAACACATACATGAAAAGGCCTAAAAGAGTTCGACAACCAAAACTAAAAACCAAACTAAGGGGTGGGTATTACATACTACACATTTTAGTATTTTGCACATATCAGTTTTTGATACTAATGTCAAAGGGGGAGATTGAAGACATATTTTTCCATTAGTATGAAAGGAAAAATAGTTTTGAACCTTCGGTAACACCTACACCGAAAGACAGGTTCAGTGCAAACTGACAGACAAGTTCACAAGGGAACTCGACGACACAGTTTAGGAGTGCAAGCCAAAAATATTACAAGTGGAACCTGACATAGCAGACAACAAGGGAACCTGACAGATAGTTCATAGAGGAACACTGATAGACAGACTAAAGAGAAAACCGAGCACCAGTCTACTGAGAGACAGTTATAATACCGAGAAATGTGGATCTGACTTCCACATCAGATAAAACACTTGTGTTTTATATTTAGCTTTTTAATTAGCTTTAAATCCATTTCTAGAGGGACAAGAAATGTAATTATAATTTTTGTAATCATTCTAATTGATTAGAAATGTGCAAACAAGGAGATCAAGGTCATGTTGTAAACCTTTGATCATAGAGTTAACATTGTTATGCGTGAAACTCATTTAAGTAAAAATTCATTGTATAAATAGATGTGTAATCAATCAGAACATATGGATGTGATGATGATTGTATCCGAAGACACTTCTATGGATTAGAGATAGAGTTTTATGCAGAAGAACAACCAAAGATGAAATCAGTTATCAAGAACAAGATTCAAGGCTACCGAGCAAAACATAGGTATTGATCAATCACTATAGGTGATAATTGTATATGTGAACTTTATTGGATCCGTATTCAGCAGTTGTAGATTGCATATACTTAGGTCAATGAATATTTTTGACTACATTCTAAGAAGTGTAGAAAATAGAAGAAATCCTTGAGAAAGGTGGATTTAACAATCCTTTGTAAATCTGTTAACTGAGTGCACACTAAATAGTGTTGCTAAATCTCTTAATAGAGTAGACCTTAACCAGTCTCCAAAAAATACTCCTAATAGGGTAGATCATCAGAAGTGATAAAAAAATGTAAGCCTTAACTGGCTGCTTCCATTCTGTAGATAGTGAAGTTATGTGGGTTTCATCCCCACCACAGTTTTTACCTTCTAACAGGGGTTTTCTGCGTTACCAAATGTTGTGTCATGTGTTAATACATTTCATGAATGTTTCTATGAATGTTTACATGCAATTAAGTTTATGATTTGATATTACATGCATAAAAATAGAATAACAGAGATGGTCGGTAATACAAGCAATTGATTACTAAAAGGATTAAGGTTAAGTGATAAAAGTTTTAAGGGTACTAATTCACCTCTCCCCTCTTAGTACACACCAATCCATTATTTCCAACAGATAATAGATTTCACATTGCATATAATTTGTATTCATTTGTAGTTATTCTCCCCTTGGCTAAAATGAATTTTCCAAATGCTTTAACCATTAGTATGAATAAAAAAGGAATATGGGATCTCCCAAAATAAGAGTATTTGATCTCCCTATCTAAGAACTTGTGAATATTGAAACTCGTAGTACTTATATTGAAAGAGAGAGAAAAAATTTCACTAAATATGCATGAGTTCCATTTATACCTCCTATTAGTGCCAAATTTCTCTCAAATTTGTATTAAGAAGTGTCATATAGAATTAAACATGAAAAAATAAATTTAGAGTTGTGTATATGTGTATACATGTGTGTATATATACACACATGTGTGTATATGTGTATATATACACATTTATGTGTGTATATATACATACATATACACACTGTATTTAAAAAATTAGGAAATAAATAATTAAAATTTCTTATGCATCTTCTCAGTCATCTTTCGGGAGAACCAAACGTGGTGCAATGCACCCTGACAAAGACATGAAAAGGGTTCACATGGTTGGCTCATGAAGACTAAATGATCTAAAAGATCAATACATGAATTATAATATGGATTGAAGCCAATTCTTTTCTTAGATGTAATTGGATATAATGCAATGTAATAAGCCTAATGTATAAAGGCATGAGTGATGTAATAGGAGTTGAGTGCATACGGTGGAATATTGGGTGTAGAAGGCTAATGGTTAAGTCTTAGAGAATAATAATGGATTTAATGTTATGGAAAGGTCCTACATGGACAAATTTTGAAGTCTTAGAGTCTAGGGAGTCAATTAAATTAGTTTGAATGTTTAAAAACTTGAAATGTAATTGTTAGATTCCTCATAGAGGGAAAAGTCCAAAAATAGACAATCTTTCATGTTGAAGAATCCAAATCAATTGGGATCATTTATGGGAGATTTTTTATATCTATGAAAGCCTTAGAAGGCAAGAGAGAAAGATAGGTTGAGAGAGGTTAAGTTTCAAATTCAGATTGTACGGACTGCACTATTTTGAAGCAATGAAAGATTGATTTCTTGCAATTTTGAAGACTTCTTGATGCAATATGGTGCAAGGGCACCAAAGAAATTCAAAAAAACTATAAAGAGTTGGAAGACATTTAGTGAGAACTAGAGGGTAAAGAATATAGAGAAAGCACCTATGAATATCAACTACAAAATATTGGAACGTTTAATGTTTTTTAATGTCATGAAATGACATTTCAATGTAAAGAGCTTGTTCATGGCCTAAAGGCCCAAATTGATTGTAAGTGGACCATTAGTGTCCAAGGGAGTCAAAGGATTGTTTAGAGGTTTTGAAGTACTGATAATAATTCTCCTATGTGTTTGAAATCCTTAGGAGTTTTATTTTTCAAGTTTAATAAGTTTTAAGTTAGTTTTCAAAGTTTAAATATTCAAATAAGTAATGGCTAGTCAGGTGTTTTTGGGGGGAATTTGGGTTTTAGATTTAAAAACATCAAACTAATACCTCTAACCGATCAGAAGAAGTTGGGGAAGTTGAGGAATGGTCTTTTAATGAATTGAGAATCCATTGTACGGGCATAGGTGTTGTGTGTACAGATTGTCACAGTGAATAAAATAAAATTCCAAATCTTGCAATTATTTTATAATGCTTTGAATGTTTATGGATTGATAATCAATGAGAGTTTATTGACTGATGATTTAGAATTTTTTTCTTAGCATGATTGGAGGCATTCATACGAACCTTGCATTGTTTTGAATCTAATCAAAATCACTGTTTCAATACTGTCGCCATTTGAGGGTTCTTAAGTCACTGTTTTGATTGGAATCCAATAAAGATGGGCATAATTATATGAAAGTAAAGGCCTAACCTTCATGGAATGATCATATCTAATATTTACATTAAAAATCTAATGCTTTTGTGTGCATATAAGTTGAAGAAGAAGTATAACAATCATGAAATGATGGAAAAGCATTGAATTTGATGACAAGGGTATATCAGTAGACATTCTAGTCAAATGAGGGGTATATTTTATGTTTTGGAATGCTTTGGTATGTTGATTGCAAGGTGAAAAAACTATCAGTTGTGTCCAATATTGCTCGGAAGATAGAGATTTAGAAAGCCCTATAAATAATGACTTGGAACACCAAATTTGGGGCTTTGGGGGTTCTAGGAGGTGTGTGTCTAATTATTTTGAGATTTGGAGGTTTGATAGAATAATAAGACACTATCTACAGTTTGGAGTCTTGGGAGTACCAGAAACACAAGGTTTCTTTGTTAAATCACTCATTTTGTGCACTTTTGGGGTCACAATGTGCAGACAGTCACATTATTTTAGTCGCGTCCACATGAGGACCTCTGCACTATGATTTGAATTTTCCATTCACTGTGAGTGGGTATGTGGGTGAGTTGGTGTTGCCTTGCAAAACAACATTCAAGGTTTCTGTTTTATGTCCGACTGATGGAAGAAATCATCCAATGAAGGCAACACACAAGATTTTTTAGACCGCACAATGGATTCAATGAAAAGGCTTTAGAAACTTTAAAGCTAATGCATTGGGAGATGTAAGTTGGATTCAATAGCCTATGTTGCATCCTCTCTGCTTGTGCTCAAATGAAATCCTTGGAAGAGTGATATGACGTAAACAAAGTGCTGAAGGGCATTAGAAACTCTTAATCTCTGTTCCATCTGTGTGTAAGAATGTGGATGCATAAACAATGCATGATCTAGTTGCAGGTAAATTGCAGATTGATAGTCATGCCAACATCTCCCTCTGCCCATATGTTCTTTGAAATTAAATATAGGTAAAGAGAATTGTTGACCGAATCTCTACAAGAAATGAGTGGCCATGTTGGTGAAGGTTCACGAGTCTACAAATGATGGACGTGTTGAAAGCATTTGGCATTTTGAAACCAATGAAATTCACAGCTATAAAATCAGATTTAGCAACTTTTGAAATTCACAGGTGCAAAATTTGGAAGGACATGAACAAGAGTGGTTTTATAGAGTATCTCATGGAGATTTCAAAGAGTGGAGTGTCTCTAATATACCCTCATGTTCGTTAATATTTGTGCAGAGGGGGAGAATGGTGCAGGAGCACCCATGAGTTGGTAAGTCAATCCTATGTAATTTTGTTGTGTGAATCCCTCTGAGGCATGTTGTATATTTCATAAGGTCATGTTGACCATAGTGTGTGAGTAAAATAGGGATTAGGGTCTAGTTGTGTCTTAAGTCCTTATAAAGTTGCAATTAGGGGTTGAAATATTGTAAAGCCTCCTGATTAGTTAGAAGAGATTATGATGCCATCATGATTTCATCATGGATTGGAGATGTTTGGAATCATGTTTGAACCAAGATAGAAGAATAGGATGAGGTTAGAGGTATTTTTAATCTCATTTTCCTTGAGTTGTGAAAAAGTGCAAAAAGATGTAAAAAGGTTGCTCAACAACTTTTGCAACTTTTAAAAGTGTCTCGGACAACTTTGTCCAAGTTTGCAAAAATGGTGGAGAAGTGCCCTAAGAGGAAACCAAAGAGATGATTTTCCTATTTAAGACATTTTATGACCTAATCCCAAGGTTAGACACCCATTGTACATATTTTGATTTTGGAAGAATACAAAGAAGTGCTATTTTCTGTGCATGTAGTTAGTTATTGAGTAACAATAGACTAAAAATGGATTGAATTCAACACTAGAGCTCATGCATGGATTAGATTAGTTGTTTTTATTTCTTTGTGTTCTATTGGTTTGGTAGTTTGAATTTATTTGTTTGGTTTTATGTAAATATTCTTGTTTTGCATTGTCACTAGTTTAAATTAGGTAGTTTGTAAAGATGGAGACCTATCTCACTATCCCACCATTCAATCTATACAACCTCTTGGGGTTAGTGAGTATCCTCCATGTACATATAATTTTATAGAGTAAATGGATGTTAATTTACTATTTTATTAGATGAGGATCTTGAGGAGGATATTTATATGCGACAACTTGACAGTTTTGTTATGAAAGGGAAAAAATAGGTTTACAAGTTTAAGAGGTTTTTGTATGGTTCGAAAGAATCATCTAGGATGTGGTACCATAAGTTTGATACCTTTTTATTGGAGTTAGGTTATATGAGGATTAACAAAGATTATTGTGTTTATATTTAGGTCATTGATGATCATATAAGTTTATCAACTCAAGGAAATAAAAAAAAGTTACAAAACCTTTGAACCAATGAACTATAACTGGCTGAATGTTTAAAGATGGCATAGCTGATGATCACCAAAATGCAGAAAGATAATGCAAGACATTAAATTAGTTAATGTATTGTATTTTCATTGATGTCAACTTGATATACTATGATTGGTCATATTCATATTGTCAAAGACTTCAAAGAACCAAAGAAATAAAGATTATGTTATCAGTAATGCAAAAAAGTTCAGTATACACCAAGTAACAACAAACATCGATGCACAGTGCACACTGGAAAATAGAGAACCCCAAAAAGAGTCACAGTGTAAACCAAGTAAGATACTCAATCAAGCATTACCAAAGAGAACCAAAGTAATACCCAATCAAAAATGAAAGTTACAGTGTTTCCCGACAAACATACAACCCCGATGGACAGAGATACCCGAGGACAACTGAAGTCAAGACCGAGCAAACAAGGAGTTATACATCGATCAGAACTGAAGTTCAGAAATGACAAAAGACTTAGCTGGAAAGACCTAATTATAGAGTTAACAAATTGATTACATTGTTTTCATTGACCAGTTAATAGCTAAAGATAAGCTAGATATTTAAAGCTAGTTTTATTCCAGTTGTCAAGAAGAAATCTACGAGATAAAACTAAAGCAAGATTTAAAGAAAGAATTGTGAGATTTGTAGATCATGTCAAGAAAAAGAAAGACAAGGACCTAGAAATGATGAAATCATGTTAGGAACCTGTGTGTTCCTTCTATTTATTTTTTTAGTATAGTGTTGTTGGATGCATATGCTTTGTAAGTCATCTCGTGAGTATATTTTATTATCCCACATGCATAGGTAGTATTACTTTTCTAGATCGTACTTAGTATATAAGAGTATGTTGAGGCCTTTGATGGGCACTAAAAAATTTATTGTATTCAGCTTTCTCAAAGGAGGTTACCCCCTCGAAGTGGCCCATGATCAATAGATTCACTCTGAGTTCTGTTATTGCTCTATATTCTGTTATTTCATGCATTCTCACCATATTGCTGTAGGAGGTTCCTCTCATCTGGTATCAGAGCACTTTCTTGGGCTCGCTGGGTGGAAATTACGTCAAATTTTTTCTATCATGGTGTTCAAGTTCCTTTCCATTCCAATAATTCTTGTTATTACAATACTTCTTTTCAATTATTCTGTATTTGAGTGATTTTCCCTTAGTTGATTGTCAAAATTTGTTTTCCATTTTTTAGCCATAGCTTCCTTGCTTTCTTCTTGTTTCCTCTAATAGTTCCTCAGAATCCCTGAAATACCATTCTGCATACTTCCTTCCTTGACGAACCTACCCTAAATTCTACATATCAAAGCCCTAAATCCCTCATTTTTCTAATTTTAGGGTTTTTCCTATCTTTTTCGCTTCTCATCCAATCACCACCAAACCGGGCCACAAGGTTCAATTCCTAATTCTGTTCCCTTGTCCCTCTTGGACCACTCGTCTCATTTCGCCTCCCCAACCCTAAAACCCTCATTTTTATTTTTCCCTTTTCATCAAAAAGTGTCCAACCACTCGTCAAACACCCATTTCCCATATGAGTTTTTCCCAAATCCAAGTTTGCCCTAACTGAAAAATTTTCTATTTCTCATTTTCTACCAATTTCCAAAAAAAATAAAAAAAATCTACTTTATGGTTGTTACACGTTCAGGAGAAAAAATCATGGAGGAAGAACTTGCATCCCTCAAAACCAAACTTCAAGATCTGGATGACAAATTTCTCGGCCTCACCCTTCAGCATTCAGCCATGAACCAAAAACATTCTGGAGATGCTGGGTTCTCTTCTGGAAATTTTCATGGACCGAAGCTTGATTTTCCTCGCTTTGATGGTATTGATCGACTAGATGGATTTATAGGGAAGAATAGTATTTCAGCTTGCATAATACCTTGGATAATAACAAAGTTCTGCTTGCATCTTTTCATTTGGAACATGAAGCTCTTCAATGGTTCTGTTGGTACATCAAGGCTAATGTAGACCCAACATGGACAGAATTGTGCACACTCCTTTTGGAACGCTTTGGCCCTAGTGCTTTTGATGAATTCATAGGAGCACTCACTAAACTGTGCCAAACAAGCACTGTCAGAGAATACCAGACAGAGTTTGAAAAATTATCTAATCACACAGAGGGATTATCTGATGAATTCTTGCGCAGTTGTTTTGTCAGTGGTCTGAAGGATGCACTTCGCTCTGAAGTAAAAATGTTCTGACCCACTATAATGATGGAAGCCCTTGGGTTGGCTAAGTTAGAAGAGGACAAGATTGGTTCTCTACAATGTTCTAGATCCAATTTTGTTCCATTCAGAAATATGGGTTCTCACAACCCTCAAGTCATGCCAGCTCCCAGAACTACTCCTATCAAGCACTTGTTTGAAATAGAGATGCGGGCCAGGCGAGAAAAAGGGCTTTGTTATAATATGGGCCAGGCGAGAAATATGGGTTCTCACAACCCTCAAGTCATGCCAGCTCCCAGAACTACTCCTATCAAGCACTTGTTTGAAATAGATGATGAGGTTGAGCCTCAATAGCCTGAACCTCCTTCGCCAGAAGCTCAACCAGAGATATCTGTCCATGCTTTGGCAGGAGTCACTACTCCACAAACCATGTGGGTCTAGGGTTTCTTCAATAAGATCCCTCTTACTATACTCATTGATTCTGGTAGCACTCTTAACTTCATTGACCCCCAAATAGCCAAACAGGCTGATTGCTTTGTCCATCCCTGCTCTAGCTTTGAAGTCATGATTGCCAATGGGGGCACTTTACCTTGCAAAGGGAAATGTCGCAATGTGCATCTCTCTATTAGAGATTATAACCTGCACTCTGACATGTTTTCCTTGCCCTTAGGTGGCTATGATGTGGTTTTGGGTGCCCAATGGTTACACACTCTTGGCCCCATTCTATGGGATTTTGCTGAACTTTGGATGCAGTTTTCAGCCAATGGGCAACAACAAACTTTGAAAGGCTTACAGCTGGGGTCTCTCAGCATCATTAGTTCACATCATATGGAAAAAAATCTTAAGAAGAATTCACATGGTGTCATTGCTCAGCTCCATTCCATTCAGATGCAGCCCTTAGTGATCTCTAGTACTCCTGCAGATCTCCAACAAATTTTGGATAAGTATTCAGGTGTATTTGTTGAACCTGTGGGATTATCCCCTTCTCGCCCAGAGGACCACCGTATTCAGCTCCTTCCTGGCAGTGTTCCACCCAACATCAGGCCCTACCGCTACCCATTTCATCAGAAGACCAAAATTGAGATGCTCGTTCGTGACTTACTAAAGCAAGGTATTATTCTCCCTAGTGTTAGAGTAATAGTCTATCGGGTTATTAATTAAATCATTATGATCTAATTACTAACTCACCTATTCACTCTAGTTTGCTTTAGCTAACCTTAGGGTTTCCCTTTTAGGGTTTCGTGATTCCTTT
>MU223562.1:973816-1052467 GCA_018584345.1 Thuja plicata | reverse complement strand
GATATACCTAAAACAGCCTTTCGCACACATGATGGTCACTATGAATTTTTAGTCATGCCCTTTGGCCTCACTAATGCTCCTTCAACATTTCAGGCAGTGATGAATAAAATATTTTGGCCATACCTCCAGAAATTCATTCGGGTCTTCTTTGATGATATCATCATATATAGAAAAACCTAGGCTGAGCATCTCCATCATCTGGAGCTTGTAATGAAAATTATCTCTAATCATCAACTGTGTGAAAAATTGTCTAAATGTGTGTTTAGCCAGGAGGAAGTGGAGTATCTTAGGCATATTGTTGCACACCAAGGGGTTCAGGTGGATCCTACAAAAATAGAAGTGGCGGCCATACCTCCTAGGGAGTCATTTTTGCATCACGACCGATCACCAAAGTCTAAAATACTTCCTGGAACAACAGGTATCCTCCCCTACACAACAAAAATGGGTCAGCAAGCTCATGGGGTATGATTATGAGATCACCTACAATAAGGGTAAGGACAATATTGTGGCAGATGCTCTTTCTTGCACATTTGATGATCAAGCTTCCCTTTCAGCTATTTCTATGCCAATTCCCAATTGGTTAGCATCTTTTCAGTAGGGCTATGTCAGTGACTCTTCTTTATGTAAAATCATTCACCAGCTGGCCAATAATCCTTCTCTCTGATACAAGGGCCATCTAGTGCTTCCTCAGAACCCAGATCTACAACAGGCTATTTATTATGAACTCCATGCTTCTCCTTTGGCAAGGCACTCAGGATTCCTTAAAACTTATGAGCGGGCAAGGTGAAACTTCTTTTGGAAAGGAATGAAATAGATGATTCAATAGATGGTGGCTGAATGTGATACCTACCAATGCCACAAGGGTGAAATGACCCTCCTTCCTAGCTTGCTAGAACCATTACCCATTCCTACATAGATTTGGACTGATATTTCTATGGATTTCATTGAAGGGCTTCCTAAATTAGGCAGCAAGACAGTGATCTTGGTTGTGGTTGATCGTCTCTCTAAATATATTCATTTTTGTTCCCTTAGCCACCCCTATACTACCTCCTCAGTTGCACAAATCTTCATGGACTAGATGTTCTATCTTCATGGCCTCCCTTCTTCCATTGTCTCAGATCATGATGCAACTTTTACCAATCATTTTTGGACTGAAGTATTTCAGCAAACTGGCACCAAATTGAAGATGAGTTTGGGCTATCACCCATAAACTGATGGTCAAACTAAAATTGTCAACAAATGCTTGTAAACTTATCTTCACTGCTTCACTTCTAAACAGCAACATCAGTGGGCCAATTGGCTTCCTTTAGCTGAATGGTGGTACAATACCTCTTACCACACTACATCTAAATGACTCCATATGAAGCATTCTATGGTCAGGCACCTCCAATGCTCCTTGCCTACACTCCCAGTAGCTCACCAGTCTAGGCAGTTAACATAGTTCTCTGAACCAGGGATCAGATTCTTTTCACCTTATAGGATAATCTTCACATGGCCCATAATCAAATGAAACAATAGGTAGATCTACACCATTCTGAGTGCTCATTTCAAGTAGGGGATATGGTTTTTCTTCATCTACAGCCATATAAGAAATCCTCCCTAAAGATTAAAGGGCATCATAAGTTGGCCCCAAAATTTTATGGGCCTTATAAGGTTCTGTAGAAGATTGGTTCAGTTGCTTATAAACTAGAACTTCCTCCTCCTTCCCGCATTCATCTAGTATTTCACGTTTCTTGTCTCAAGCAAGTTCTTTGTACCAATGTCAGAGCACAAACTGCTCTCCCTGAAATGGATAAGGAAGGATCCATTATCCTGGAGCCTGAGGCAATCCTTGATCGACACACTTGTCAATTTCACTCTCGCTCCATCTTTGAGGTCTTGATTCAGTGGCATGGAATGCAACCCGAGGATGCTACATGGGAACCCCTTCTTCAGATTCAACAACAATTTCCACACCTTAAGCTTTGAGGACAAAGATTTTTTCTAAGAGAGAGGGGATGTTAGGAACCTGCATGTTCCTTCTATTTATTTTGTTAGTGTAGTGTTGTTGGATGCATATGCTTTGTAAGTCATCCTGTGAGTATATTTTATTATCCCACATGCATAGGTAGTATTAATTTTCTAGATCGTACTTAGTATATAAGAGTATGTTGAGGCCTTTGATGGGCACTGACAAATTTATTGTATTGAGCTTTCTCAAAGGAGGTTACCCCCTCGAAGTGGCCCGCGATCAATAGATTCACTCTGAGTTCTGCTATTGCTCTATATTCTGTTATTTCGTGCATTCTCACCATATTGCTGTAGGAGGTTCCTCTCAAATCATGTCTATAAAAGAGACAAGAAAATTCATAAGAAATGGGGGAAGAATAAGAGAATGCTGAAGAGAATTTTGGTGAAGAAATAAGTCTTCATACAGACCTGATCATACAAGCTAGAAGAACAAAGCTAAAGTTTTCTGTAGACACCGAGCAACAGAGAAAGAAACAACATTCATCGAGTAGAAATAAGTAGAGAAAAGGAACAATAGAGAAACATTGATTAGAAAGGTATTATGAGCTTACAATAGATCTGAACATGTACAAAGTTTAGTTGTATTTATGAATAGATCATCTATTGTTTCAGTTTAACCATTGGATCAGAAATTCTCTTAATTGAGAAGGATCTAACCATCCTTTATATATTGAGATACATTTGAAGGAGTATCAAAAGGTTTTTCATGTTGACAATCATAGTGAATGTAGAGGTCAAGTGATTAAATATTAGTGATAAATCCTTTAACAAGTCTGCACTTAATAGTGTGTTTGTAATCTTTAACAGGGCTATCTCTTCACCGAGCTCACTTCAGAAGAGTGAAAATTTTGGGTTACCGGTCCCAAGTAGTTTTTCCCTTAACAGGGTTTCCATGTTAAAAATCCATGTGTCAAATGTGTATATGGTTCATTGCTTTGATGTTTTTCTTTACACATTACTAAAACAAGATTAATCGATAAACACTAAGTCATTAGTGTATTTCGGTAAAGACTAAGACTACTATTCGGTAAAGCTTAAGAAAAAGGATTAATAATATACTCCAAATAGTAGTTATTTAATAAGATTGTTTAAAGGTATACATCTTGTAGGACTGAAGATAACTAGAGGTTTATATATGTGGTGTAAATTTTTGGATTGAATTATTGGATTAATTTTTGAGGCCACTGATTCACCCCCCCCCCGCCCCCCCCTTCTCAGTTATTCTAACATGAAAAATATCCATTTAATGGCGAATAAAATATTGTTTGTTGAAATTCTTATTTTATAGTGGTAAACAAAATCCATTCCTTCAAATGCTAAAGGGAGCTTCCCTTCATAAGTTGAAGACAAATTTAACCTTACATGCAATTCTATGATGTGTTGCACTGAAAGGCAAAAATTAAAATGCTAACAAAGATTATAGTTGGGCTTGTTTGTAAAACACATTGATTATTTCAGTTTGCTTATCCCAATCATGTCTCAATTATTTTTGACATCTAGGGCACATTTAATAATATTAGTTTATACATACATAAAATTGTTTACCATGTCAATTTTCAAGACACAAAATCAACCTTCAGCTTTGCTTTTCTAAGACCTCTCATCTCAATGGTCTATTCATTGATTGTATATTCTATGCTTGTCTCAAAGGTCATGTGTGTTGGTCAAAGCTACATCTTATGATCTGCAAGCCACTATTTCGTATCTTACTAAATATCTCAGTGGTAAAAAGAAAAAAGCTCAAAACATGATTTCTTTGGACTAGACAAATTAGGAAGGCTTGACTTATCCCAAGCTTTATGAAAGGCAAATGAGGTACAATTTGGATGATAAATAAAAATTCCCTTGCTCTCTAAAGAAAATTATGTACATGATCTGACTAGGATCCAAGCTACATAATTAGTTTACCTTACCTTGCTTCTTAATAAAAATCATTAATTTTTAGTGATATCTTACATGGTTTCTAAGATTATTATATCTGTAATCTCTTTCTCCAGTTGGAAACATTTAAGAAGACCCTAATGAAATCACTCAAAGAGGAGGATGAAGCTTTTGTAAGTATGGAACATACTTTGAACTTGTAAATGATGAATAAAATAGTAGGATATATTTGACATTGTTGGTCAAACCATTGATAGAGTTTTCTTATCAAGTAAATACAAAGAATAGTTCTATGCCATGAGCATGGGAAAATGATAGAGATCACAGGGCCTATGCCATGGAAAAGAGAAAAATTCATCATGGAGAAGAAATAATAGTACAAAACAATGGTAATCATCAAAGGAAATATGCATAACATCATAGGTTATCAATGATTAGTATAGTGAAATGTTTGAGATGTCATAATCTTTGAATGAGATAATATACAGTGCTTCAAGTGATAGAGAACACTCATGTGAAAGTCTCATAGTCAATAGATTCCAGGAAATTAGAGATTATATGTATTGTTGATAGAGAATAGACAATATAAAACATCAATGCTGGAGATAAAAGCACAACAAAAATTTGATGTTCAATTCAAGAGTGTTGTTTCCTGACAAGTCAGTAACATAATCTTTAAGTGAAAATATTAGTAATACACGGAATGGTGCTACCAGAAATTGATATAAGAAATGAAGTATACATCAATAATAGAGAGAGTCTTTGAATTATAAGCATCATATATAATGTGTTAAGATTTCATTGTTATATCCATAGGATAAGATACAAAATTCTAAGATACATTTGAAGAGTCACATCATCCAGGGTCACAAGTGATACAAAAATTACATGGTAATGTTTAGAACAAGAAAATGTTGAAGGGTACATGTCTTTATGGATTACTGTAAAATTTTAAATATCAATAGAAGACTTGGGTATGAAAAATAGATTTTGATCTAGAGAGCATCATATAAAGTTAGAGAGTAATGTTTTAAAATGGCAATGAACAACTCAGTTAACCCTCGACCAACATTGACCCAACAAGGATTTATGATAATGAAATAACATAGAGAAATCCTCATGATAAAGTAAGAGAAACCTCAAACTCTTCCAAAAAATAGAATTTTATAGCTTTGAAGCTGCGACCAGCTCAAGGAAAAGATACTCAATTTTAATATAAACAAATCCCTCATTTTTGCATTTAGGGAAAACTATCATAAAATCTCCAAATTCACCCAAACCCTTATGGTCTCTTTGTAGAAAAATATGCAGAGGAAAATGACTCATGAAAATGATAAAAACCATGCATATACCACTAGGGTACAAAATAGCAGAGAAAAGAGTTTCAAGGTAGAGAGAAGTAGTTTTTTTCTTTTTATCAGATAGGGCTACACAAAAGAGAGTAAAGAAATATGGTTGAATGAAAGAATTGAAAAAAAACATGTAAAGGTCAAGTGGAATGTTTCAAAATGATAGAGAAATGAAATAGCCAAGGTCTGTCTTATAAATATTTACCCACACAGGTGGTGTCAAGAGATGTGTAGGTGGTGTCGAGAGATGCCCTCCTTCTAACCTCCTTCAGCTCTAAAGAATCTTGAGATGTGTAGGTAGTTTTGAGAGATGCCCTCCTTCTGGCCTCCTTCAGCTCTGCGTAATAACAAAATGAAATATAATGAAAATGCCTATTTTTTAAAAAGTTATATGCCCATGTTAGTCGTAATTCTGACATGTCATGGTTGTCGTAATTCTGACCAACACATGAATGGATTAAAAAAAATCAAAATTTTCCTTCTATAAATCGACCAAGCAAAACCATTTTAATGCTTGGTCGGAAATGTTGGTCTAAAATTAGGGTCAAATGTATTAGTGCTTGTTATACTTGTTCAAATATAAAATTACTCCTTCAATTCTCCTCTTCTCATCTTCATCATATCTATTATAATATTTCTTCACTTGAACAAGAATACCATGAAAAATCATATTCTTAATGAGATCATTTCATGAGTAATGTGGCTTACCTACGTCAATTTTTGGCTTCTTTTGTGCAGGCTCTCCTTCTATTATAGGATCTCTGAAAATTCTTGTAGCTTTTTTCTCCTTCTATCCTCAACTTTTTCACTACATCATATGAATCGATAGCCTCATCCTTCTCATCATCCTTTGCTCTTTTATAATCTCTATTAGGTTTCCCTTTCACTCTTTTTTTGATAGATGTAGAACTGTCCTTAGACTTGACTGATTTTTCTTGAATTTTTTTGAAGTGGATGTCTTTGGTGTAGATTTCTTTGATACAATAGGTTCTTTCTCTGTAACTCTAACTGAAGCAACTAAAATTCTAGTTTTTCTTCCTTTAGATGATGATGCATAAGGTATGTACATAGGAGGGGCATCAAATATATCAACTTCTATTAGATCCTCTGCTACCTTCTCCTTTTCTTTTTCTTTCTCCTCAAACTTCTTTCTTGATTCTTCAATCTTCTCTTTAGTGAAACCCATTATTTCACCTATCCTCTCAACTTTCTTTCTGACTTTTGTCTCTCTTCTAGGTCTGGTAATTTCTTCATGCACCTTTATGATCTTTTCTTCGTATCTACTGAACCTCATTTCAATCTTGTCTACAAGTTTCTTCAAAATTTCTTCTACATAGGCCTCAAGAAGTTAACCATCCACTTCATATCCCATAGGCATCACCCATGATATCATAGGATCTATTGCTTCCATAAAACATGCATTAGTCTCAACTATAAAACATATAGTTTTCTCATATTTCCTTACAATCTTGGATGGGATTCTGTATCTTAACTGCATATATTCTTGAAAAATCTTGAAATATCTCCATATAGTACTACTTTTTGATGATCACCAAGCATATCATAAAATTATCTAATCTCAATTGCTATAGGTTTATCCTCTTTCCACTTATCTTTTCCTAGTCTAGGAATTAAATTTATGAAGTAGAAGAATATGCATATCAATCATGATCCATATTTAGCTATTTGCTTCATGTCTTTCTTTAGCTTTGCCAAGTTCTTCAAAAGTTTATCTCTCAATGATTCACAAATATCATACTCTGCATCTTCTTTCACACATTTTTATGCAACATAGATAATAGTGCTAGAAATAGAATTTTCTATGCTAGAGTGAAATACCTTATACCCAAGCACCAGATATGAAAACTTCACATAAAGTTCTAGAATGTTATTTATCGTCATCACATGCTTATCCCATTGAGAGATGGTCAAATTTGTGACAATATCCTTCTTGATTAACTTTAGGGAAGGCAACTCATCAATATCACAAAAACTAGTAACTGTCTTTAGCACCTCCTTTATGATTTTTTAGGGTTTATCTAGCCATATAAACTAATCACGAACTCTTCTTAGCACGTATTGCACCAAATTTGATTCAAAAAAATTTGGAAACTCTAGAAACTGTGTAAATTTTTTTTTTCCATTTCCTTGAATTCTTCCTTCAATACTGAACCCTCAGATACTTCTTTATACTTCTATGCATTAAACATTGTCACCTAGCTCTTTTAGACTGCAGTGTATATATTCCCTAATGTATTCGACATGTAACACTCTCTAGGGAACCGATGAGAATGCACTATTTGGGTCATCCTCCGATGATTTTTGTAATGTCTTAAATTGGAAGCACTTGTGTGCTTTGCAATTTAATGATCATTTAGCACCTTCCTTAGTGTATTTGCATTATACATTTTTATTTTAGATGCTTTATAAGTGCATGTAGCTCATTTCCTTTTTTCACTTAGGTGAAATCAAGGTATGATCTAATGCATCCTCCTTTATTTATCTCTCATTCTTGTGCAAAATTTGAGGTAGGACCTAACCTCTATTCATCCTCCTCTACTTTTCCTCCAAGGCCCTTATTTTTTTATTAATTTTATGTTTTCCCTCTTATCTATTTGTTCCCCTCTGAATCCCTTGTCACCCTCAATACCTCTCAGGATCTGGAGGTTTTATGTTGAGTTTTGCACCCTCAGGTATGGGTTGGCCTCGACCTATAACTAGTATAGGTCAACCTTGACCTATACCCCAATTTGATGACAATAAGGATTACAAGGTGGAATCCCTAGTTTGATGACATTCGTTCAAGACATTATCACGGAGATACAAACATAGTGTGAAGATGACTAGGATTACTTTAGCCCTTGGGGGCTTGGTGTGATTTCCTTTTTATGTTCAAATCTATGCTTTTTGTTTCATATTTACACATTTTCATGCATTCAAACACACATTGATTGCATTTACATGTTAGGGTTTCACTCTCTAGGGTTAGATCTTGGCATTTACATTTGCATAGATTTTTGCATTCTAGATACACATTTTATATTCACAAGCACTACACACATTAAATTTTCTAATGGCTATCTGTGGGGGTGGGAATCACCAAAATGGTGGTTTGACTAAAGAAAACCCTTACATAGCCACCCACACACACACTATTCTAGACTTGTAGGTTTTAGAGTTGTTGTGCTTACACAATACACACCTCATTTTGGCAACTTGGCAATGGGGACCCCCCTTCTTTTTCCTTATTTATTATTATTTTTGTCTTTGGTTCCCTAGTTTAGTCTATTGGTTTTGAGTTTTCATAGAAAACCTTTTCGTAGAGGGTTTTTTTAGATTTTCAGACTTGCGGGGTTCATTAGAGGTCTTAAGGTCTGAAACGCCGAAACCCTGAATCCCCGCGCCCTAAGGATAGAGTTCTATCATACTTTCAGATTCTGAAATGCTGAACACACATGACTCATGAGATTCACACTTTCAAACAATGAAAGTATGAAACCCAATGATGATGTCTTTCAGTCCAGGGTTTATAAAAGTGATGAAGGGCTTATTTTTCCTTCATTCTGTGAATTCATTTTTGAATTTTTGAGTTTTCCTTTGTGCCTTCGACGATCATTTTCTTCTGATTTATCAGCTAGTGATCTCTCATGTATGCTTTGCACCAATTTCTTTGAGCTCGTCGCAGAATTATCTTCCAACCCTAATAATTTTTAGGTAGGGTTTCATCTGGTATATTTCCCCCTTTTTTTTTTTTAGGTTTTTTTCTTATATTTTTTGTTTTTAGAGTCTTGGTCTAGTTAGGGTCTCATTTGGTCATCTTTTGTTTGGTTCTTTGTTTATTTGTCTCGCTGAGTTTTGAAAGCCTTGTGTTTAGTTTATGGTTTTCTCTCAAGTCTCAATCAATTGTAGTTTTTGGCCCCCAAAAGGCCAAAGGCTTTGAGAACCATTGAACTTAGAAAGAACACAAGGAAATGACTAAGGGTTGTCATATGATTGGACTTTCGATTGCCAAAACTATTAAGCAACACCAGAACTCCACAATGCCAAAGAATTAACTTGTACACCTCCTGAAACCTTTCTCCCTTTTGCACCTTCGTACACCTACATTTCCCTCACACTTTTGTGCTCTGAAAATTTGAAATCCCGTTCATCCTCTTAGCTTTTATCTTTCACTCTTTCAACCTTTCAGAAGTCGATCCTGTCTTTGGTGTCCACACATCCAAAACTTTTAAAAGAGCAGTTAGACCTTTTGTTGCTAGTTTCAGGCTTCTGGGTTTGATTCTCTAGGATCATTGAGACTTGATAGCTTAGTTTCTAGTTTTTTTTATTAAATGTTGGCTGATAGTTGCATGTTTGTTTGCAGAGTGCTAGGAAAGATAGTTGGTTTACCAATAAAATACCTATTCAAAGGATACCATGTTCCTTCTAGGGTCAATAACTTCCATAGGGAGGTCACAGACACTGATATAGAGAATGTGAATTAAAATTATTTTCTCAATAGATATGTCAATCCTAATGGAAGGTCCACTAATTAAACTTCCCTTGTGCTCTCAAGTTTAGTCAATGTTGCATCAAATCCTGTATCCATCTTATCTTCAGAGCTAATCATGAACCTCAGACAACACTATGTTCTTGATGAGAGGGTAGTGAATAATAAAATATGGTATATTGTCCTCAACATCAGGTTGGACAACATTGAAGATGTCTTCCACTTTCCAAGTGGAGCTGACAGATTTTATGCCTTTTTCTATCAACAAGGGTTTATAACGGTTCAAAAATAACACTCAGATCACTTATGAAATTGTGAACAAGGAGTACCTGATGCAACCTCTCCCCAATAATAAACCAGAGAGAATAGACATGAGATGGGGATATTTGAAGGATGATATCTAGGATGTAGTCTCCATGGTAAGCGATTTATATGGGCTTCCTCAATCAATCCAACTTGAGCACTAGATGATTTTTCTGATTGAAAGGGATAAGGGGAGGAGAGCTAGATTCGATTGGGCTACCATTTTGAGTGATAAATTAGATGATAAATTGGTATCAAAAAAGAACAATCACTACTTCTACATGAATTCTGAAGTGGTTTACATATTCTCCACCAGGGCAGACTACCCGGGGTTAGTAAAAAGAGGATCATTTAATCAACCTACTGCATGGCCATTCATCGTATATCTGCAACTGGTTAGAAAAGCTAATTTGAATGAAGATAGCGTAGAGTAAAAAATTTTCAATGACACTTTTGTCTTTGTAATCATCTGTTCAATTGAAGGTGATTATGTAAAGAGAATCTCAAAGGAAGCTACTGCTAAGGTTCAGGAAATAGGCACCTTTTATTTTTAGTTTAAGACTTTCACATACATCAGAGTAGCAAGGTGCACTCTTGAACCAACGAAGCTTCCTAGATATCCTTATGACAAGATAATTATTTTGGAGATGTCTAGGAAGATTTCAAATTCCTATGAACACATGAAGCATAAGAAGAAACACTGTTGTGACTTCCCCATTTCAATCGGCCCCCATTCTCTACAAGATATGAATGTATGCAAGAATCTGGATTTTGAATTGGATGAATGTCCCTTACAAATTTTCATTTGTATAAGAACCATGTTTGATCCTATCAGAACCTAGAGTCATATCATGGGTATGCATTTTGTTCATAAGCCTCATATTGAGGATCTTTGGATAAATTATATAGATGACTATGAGGTCATGATCTGGGACTACCACATAATATCTCTTGATTTTTCACAAGCTTCCCTAGAGCTCCACATTTCAACCAAGGTATGTGACATGGAGATAGAAGATGCACTAGATCCTCTAACAATGAAGACAAAATATATGTAAGGGCCATTTTAAATGTAGAGGTAGATAAGGAAGAAAATGATAATATTGAATTTAAGGCTAGGAATGTGATAAAGAGCACCAAGGACTAGATTAAAAGACCATTCAAAATGGATTCCATATCAATGAAGCCATAACTGGATCCACGATCCAAAGGAGATAAGGGAAAATGAGAGAAGACAGTAATGCCTGTGTTCAAAGAGGAAGCTCCTTAGAAATCAGAGACAATTTACAAACATGATTGGCAAGTTGATGGCTCAAATCCAAAGGAAAAAATAACAAGAAAAATAATCTCTAGAAGAATCTCTCCACCTCCTGATCAACCACCAGTTGCACAATGACAAGCTCCTATTTGAGGCCTATCTCCAACTATAAAGATCATAGGACCCAAAGCCACCCAAGAAGAGAAGATGAAGGTATAAAAAAGGAAGAGATATTCTATATCTTCATAGTTAGAAACTTTGAAAGAAGAAGATGATGAAGTTCCCTTAGCAAGGAGAACAAGATTAGGAACAAAAACCACCAAAATAAAAGATGAAGAAGAAAATGTTCTGATAAATATAGATACAGGTGCACAAGAGGAGCAAGTAGATTCCAAGGATTCTCTTGGTCCAGTTGATTTTTATATTTATGATTTGAGAATATCGTAGGGTTCAAGGATCAAATGAAAGAAAAACCAAATCAAACTGTAGAGATAAATGTGGGGGATAGGTACCATTGGTCTCACAGGTTACTCTTCCTCCTCCATTCCAATTCACTACCCCTACTATTGAAAAACCATTGGTGGAACCTGAATTGGAGAAAGGGACTGATACACAGATGCCTTCATCCACCATGATGTCTATGGAAGCGGAGAAGGAAATGGAGGTCCAAACTGCTCTAGATCTCCCCAATTACCAATTATCACAATCAGAATAAGAAGAACTTCTGCAAGACATGAAAATTGATAAAGAGACTAGAGGCTATGAAAATATAGAACATAGTTCATCCACTCCACCTCCTATTCATACAAATCCTCCTCTTATTATTCCTACTCATGCACCCACACCTCTGCTTTCCATTTAAATTACAATTCCTCTGCCTTCCGTTCGAACACCCACGCCCCTGCCTTCTATTAATTTTCCCACTCCTTAGACTTCTATTCAGATTATTACTCCAAACTTTGCTCACATTTCTTCTTCAATCCCATTTACCCTAATAAACTACAACTTATTGTATGTTTGAAGTCATTTTTTTGATATTCAACCGATTTACAGATATGATGATTGACATTAATCAGTTAATATATTTTCATTGATGTTAATTTATTTGAGTATCAATATGGTAACAAACATATATTATGGATTGAAGATCAGGAAAAAACAAAGTTTATATGGTCAGTAAATGAAGAGTTATGTATACACCAAGAGACAGTGAACACCGAGTAAACACAGTGTATACTGAGAACGGTGATAACCGAACTAGGGATGGCTGACACATCATGGTATTGACCAAGCAATTTAATCAAACTAAGGCTGACTAGAATGATGAGATGAAAATTGACAATTTTGAGGTAAATGATAAGGTTTGTTATTTTGATCAAACGGTTATGAAAATTCAAGGAAGATTGGACGACGAAGATTGAAACGTATTTTTAACACAACTGTCGAGGAAGGTTTAAGCGAAAAAATCAATGATGGAGATTAAGAAAAAAAATATAAAGGATGGAAATTAAATGAGCTATGATGTATATATAAGATACAAGAGATTCGTTATGAATCATACATGATGCTATGATGCACACATGTGAATTTTATGCATGACTAATCAAACTGGTTATAGACAGAACCGAGCATTTTTTACAGACATCACCGAATGATAGAGGAAAGAGCATTGCCGAGCATAATAGAGTATGAAGAATCAAATGAACTGAAGTGAAAAAATTGATTATAGGTATTATGTACTTAGTATAGATCTGAAAATCTACAAATAGAGTTGTATTTGAATCAGATCATTACCGTATCAGTTTAACCATTGTTATAGATAAATCTCTTAGCCGAGTAGGACGTGAAAGTCTTTATGATGACATTATAATGAATGTTGAGTGTTTTATTGTTGACCCCATAGTGAATGCATGGTGAATAGATAATGATTAGTTTTAAATCCTCTAACCAGGTCACATTTAACAGTGTGCATTGTAACCTTTAACTGGGTTGGCTCCTAACTGAGCTCACTTCAGAAGAGTGAAATATTTTGGGTTACGGGTCCTAGGTGGTTTTTCCCTTAGTAGGGTTTCGACGTTAAAAATTTGTGTCAATGTGTATGATTGTTGTGGATTTTTATTTTGATTTATACATTACTTTATCTAAATTGATTGGTAATCATAGCATTAATTTATTGCTACTTGGTAATCAACTAGAAGATACATAATACTTTTCATTGAGTTGAATTATATGTTTGAAATTGTTTTTATATACATCTGGTAGAGTTTGGGACTGTGGGATAATTGAGAAAAAACTGAATCACCCCCCCCCCTCTTAGTTATTCTAACAATTGGTATCAGAGCATATAGTGCTTAGAAGAAAAGTTTTGAAGGACTTAAGCTAAATCACAATATGTATAAGAGAGACGCACCAAAGCTGAACAATGACAAATTATCGACGTGGAAAAGCAGAATGAGACTATACCTATCAGGGATTGGAGATGACATTGCAATATACCTGGATAATGAATTAGATGAAATGGAAACATGAACATAATGTTATAATGGTGGAGATTTCTTCTTCACTTACCGATGTTGAATTTCAAGATATCAAGACATGTACATCAACCAAGTAGATGAGGGACACAATTACACTAGTTTATGGAGGAGATGAAAATGTACAGAGAGATAAATCTGAAAGTCTCCAAGGAAAATTTGATGACATGAGAATGAAAGAATGAGAGAACATAACACATTACAGTACCCGACTAAAGGAAGTTGTTAATTCTATTAAAGGAGCAGGTGGAACTATTGATGAAGACACTATTGTGAGTAAGATTCTTAGAAATTTATTGCCTATTTATTCTATAAGAGTCTTTGCAATACATGGAATGAGAGTAGCACCTGTAAATAATATTAATATTGATATTCTTATTGGAAGGTTGATTTATTTTGAGCTGAACAATTTTGACAACAGTGTTGTACCTACTATGGAATTTGCATTTATGTCTACTCTGAAAATTAGTAAATTTGGTAGCAAACACATAATAAGAAATAACAATGACAATGAAAGTGATGATAAGGAACTTGATGAACTTGAAGCATTAATTGTTAGAAGATTGCACAAAGGAAAAGGAAGATATAAAGGTAAACTACCTTTGATATGTTTTAATTGTAAAAAGATCAGACACTTTGTTGCCCGATGCCCTAACAGAAAGAATGATAAAAGAAATGAAAGATCTAATGACAAAAAAGATGACTGAGAATATAGAAGAAACTGACAGTATGACATAAGGAATGATCGAGATTACAAAGACAAAGGAAAGAAGGCTTGTTATGTTTCTAAAGATAAAGATAATGATAGTGGTTCTGACAATGATGAAGACATTAAGACAGTGTTTTTAGCTTTGAAAGAAGATTCATAAGAAGATGAAAGGTATGTTGAAACAAAACTTATCTTAAAGGTTAGTAAGCATGACATTTGGGTTTTTGATAGTGGGTGTACACATCACATGACTGGAGATAAAGGAAAATTTGAATTTCTTGAGCATTGTGATGGTGGATCTGTTAGAATGGGGAATGATACACCTTGTCAAGTAAAAGGAAAGGGTGCTATAATGGTGAACAATCAAATCAAATGTTAGAGCATATTGGGTGAAAGGACTTAATTATAATCTGTTGATTTTTTCAAATTTGAATAAAACAGGTCGCCGAGTTGCATTTGAAAATAGAAAAGCTAGAATCTATGATGGAACAGGAAAGTTGATCGACACTGGTGAACACCTAATGTGAGCTATTTTAAAATATTTTGAAGTCTATGTTATATTCTAAAAGATGATCGAAATGGAAAATTTGATTCAAAAAGTGATGAAGGAATATTTCTTGGATATTCTACTAAGAGTAAAGCTTATAAATGTTTGAACAAGAATTCTAACAAAGTCATTGAAAAAGCAAATGTGAAAGTTTACACTGATGTTGGTTGGGTTGGGAACATTGATGATAGAAAAATCACTACTGGTAGAGCATTATTTATAAGAGAAAGATTAGTTACTTGGATAAGTAAAAATCAAGGATGCATATCTCAGTGAATTGCAGAAGAAGAATATGTTGCTACTACTGCAAACTATTCGAACATAGCATGGATAAAACAACTTTTGAAAGACATGAATGAAGAGATCACTGACCCAGTGATAATACTAGAAAAATAAATATTTCAAAGAACCCTGTGGTGTATGAAAAAAAAAAGAATATATCTATCAAATTTCACTACTTGAGGGAACAAATACAAGAGAAACAAGTTATACTGAAATATGTACAATCAAAAGAACAAATTGCAGACATATTCACTAAACCCTTATCGAAGGATACATTTGAGTACTTGAGAGGTAGACTAGGGGTTTTTCCCTTATCTATTGGTCACTAAGCTGACTAGGAGGTTGCATCAACCTACATGAAATAATAATATCAATCATGTTGATGCAAAGATGAACTGGACTGACAAAGACATATTAGTACACTGCAAGGTACTTGTTATACTGCACCAAAAACCAGAGATGTTTTTTTGGCTAATGGAGAGCTGTATATTTTTATTTGTAATTGTTGTCAAAGGGAGAGAAGATTCAATGAAATATCTATCCATTAATAGGAGAAAAGAGAAAGGGAGAGAAATGGCATATTTATCTACATAGAGATTGAAGAATAGAAGACTCCAATCTGCAGGGAGAGTCTACATGGTGAGTTTTGAATGCTGAAACATTTTATATATTCAGGCTAGGGAGAGCTACAAAATTTTTTAGTTATAGAATGAAAGTTTGGTATTCTATGGCATTTTTATACTGCATATTTCATATTGTGTTGTCATCAATGACAAAGGGAGAGATTGATAAACTACAATTGATTGTATGTTTTAAGTCATTTTGTTGATGGAAAACTGAGTTACAGATGCATGATGATTGACATTAATCAATTAATGTATTTTCATTGATGTCAAATTATTTGAGTATCAATATGGTAACAAACATCTATTATGGATTTAAGATCTGGAACAAAGAAATTTTATGTGGTTGGTAAATCAAGAGTTATGTATACACTGAGAGACAGTGAACACTGAGTAAACACAATGTATACCAAGGATAGTGATAACGAAACTAGGGATCATCGATACATCACAGTATTGACTGAGAAATTTAATCAAACCGAGGCTGACTAGAATGGTGAGCTGAAAATTGATGATTCTGAGGTAAATGATAAGGTTTTTTATCTTGATCAAATGGTTATGAAAATTCAAGGAAGATAGGAAGACAAATATTGAAACATGGTTTTAACACAACTGCTGAGGAAGGTTTAAGCGGAAAAATCAATGATGGAGATTAAGTGAAAAAATCTAAAGGATGGAAATTAAATGAGTTATGATGTATATATAAGAGACAAGAGATTCATTATGAATCATACATGATGATATGATGTGCACATGCAAAGTTTATGCATGAATGATCAGACTGGTTATAGATAGAGCCAAGAATTTTGTGTAGACATTACCGAGTGATAGAGGAAAGAGCATTACCGAGAATAATAGAGTATGAAGAATCAAATGAACTGAAGTGAAAAAATTGATCAGAGGTATTATGTACTTAGCATAGATCTAAAAATCTGCAAATAGAGTTGTATTTGAAATAGATCATTACTGTATCAGTTTAACCATTGTTACAGATAAATCTCTTAACTAAGTAGGACATGAAAGTCTTTATTATGACATTATAATGAATGTTGAGTGTTTTCTTGTTGACCCCATAGTGAGTACATGGTCAAGAGAGAATTGTTAGTTTTAAATCCTCTAACCAAGTCACATTTAACAATGTGCATTGTAACCTTTAATAGGGTTGGCTCTTAACCGAGCTCACTTCAGAAGAGTGAAATATTTTGGGTTACTGGTCCCAAGTGTTTTTTCACTTAGCATGGTTTCCATGTTAAAAATCTATGTTTCAATGTATATGATTGTTGTAGATTGCTATTTTCTTTACATATTACTTTATCTACATTGATCGGTAATCACAGTATTAATTTATGCTACTCGGTAATCAACTAGAAGATATAAAATAATTCTCACTGAGTTGAATATATGTTTGAAATTGTTTTTATATATATCTAAGAGAATTTGGGACTGTGGGATAATTGGGAACTAACTGATTCACCCCCCCCTCAGTTATTCTAACATTACCCAAGCCCCTTCTTCAACAAGGTTGGCACCATCTTCACAGGCAAGGCCGAGACATGTAACAGGTCTCCTGGGAAAATATATTAACAATTTTATTTAGATGTTGAAGAGCCAGAAGTTGAGAAGGAATATACAAGGGAAGAGAGTAATCCTCCTCATGAGGATGAACCTGAAGAACCAAATACCAGTACTAAGAAAAATCTATAGGAAGCAAAAGAAGGTCTAGAAGACAAAGAAAAGTTAGAGATAAGAGAAGCTTTGGAGAAAGGGAGGAGGAGATGGAAGTCCAAAATACGGAAGAAACAAATTCCATTATAAATATTGCCCCATATGATTTGGTAACTACATTTACCAAGCCCACATGGTTCACCAAGGAAATACATTTAAGGAAGATAATTTACATTGAGGAAGAGGATATAGACATGGCAATTTTTGGCCAAACTTTATACAGGGGTGAATCTAGCACCCTGGAAAGAACAATGTCCTATGTCACTCAGGACCATAGAGGTCGGTGGAAGGCACAATTTGCACTACCGATAGTGAACACCAGTGAATCACAGATCAATCCAGAGGAAATTTTTTTTGAAGAGGTTTCTTATGTGAACCTACCAAATAATGGATTAAGATGTTGGCAGCACTAGGTTTGAAACATGCCCTTGGATTTATGGATAAAGATGACGAAAGAAAAAAATACTTAAAAGAGAAAAATGAAGCATTGAAGAACTTCATTGTTAAATAGAAGGTCCCATTGACCTAGAATACCCATAAGCCTCATTAAAAGATATCTTGAAGAAGAGAACTACACCAGAATTTCTGGTTGTTCTACCACATTCTATCGTTCATGCCTGTATAGATTGGAGGATTGATTTTGAGAAATTTGGAGAGAGCACCATAAGAATTTTTTGAATCCCTTTAGAGTTATCCTCAAGAAGGTCACCAAATTGGTGGATATTATGGGAAAAG
This sequence comes from Thuja plicata, assembly GCA_018584345.1. Taxonomy (NCBI): domain Eukaryota; kingdom Viridiplantae; phylum Streptophyta; class Pinopsida; order Cupressales; family Cupressaceae; genus Thuja; species Thuja plicata. Next base: position 1,034,022 of record MU223562.1, on the reverse strand, counting down.
AGGAAGGACTAGATGTGTAGAATTAGAAATGATAAAAGGTTCTTAAGGACCTAAATGTAATAATAAAGCAACACTTGAAATTTTTTGTCAAACTATATAAAGGATCAAAGTTGGAAAATTTTGAGACCTGGATCAAGGACATAGCTTAGTAAAGGTCTATCAAAAATGCCTGGGTAGGGTCAAAAAAAGGCATGAAGGAGTCATGATATAGGTGGAGTAGATAGATTAATTATTCAAACACATCAACCTAGATTTATACGAAGATGAAGGGAACAAATTTTTGTACCTGGTAAAGAACATTGTGCAACAATTCACAAGGATTTTGGCTGGTATAAATAAAAAGGAAGACCTCAAACAAATTTTCCATTTCAAGGAGGATATGCACATCCAGGCATCCTCCCAAAATGACTAAGTGTTCAGTTTTTGACAATTAGCCATTTGGCCAACTCAAGTTTTTCAGCTTTTCAGACTCTGAAAATTTGAAAATTTAGGAGTCATAAGGATTCATAGTTAGCCAATTTTCAGCTTTTCAACTTTCAGAGTTAGGGTCAAGGTCTGAAATTTTTGGGTCGTTTCAACAAAGAGGTAATTTACATGGAGAGTTTGTTCCGAATCAAATTGCATGCATGTTTGGGGTCATTTTTGTTGGAATAGAAGATATCCATAAGTTGTGTTCATGAAAAGGATCTAGATGAAGATTCCAAGGAAGAACTCCAGATTTAGAAGAAAACTTTAGTTCATGAATGGTGGAACTCTAGTTCTAATCTTTTGTTTTATGAGTGGATTTAGCTTTGGTTTTCTCGCATAGATGAAATGTAAATGGACTAAAATACATGCAGAATTGTTAGCTGCTATCTTAGGAGTAGTTTTACTTTATTAAGCTCTAGATTTAGCTTTATTTTTCTATTTTCGTGTAAATGGGACCCTAGTTTCAGGTTTCTTAGTTTGTAGTTGAAGCACTATATATTTGATCAGAACAATGTAATTAAGGTCAGATTTTTATCGAATAAAGATATATGTTGTTGGTGCTTCATTCGTGGTGTGAATTTTTCTACTATCTATGCGAAATCATGAATGCGTAGATTACTTGTTCATCTATTTCAAAGAGCCAACTATTTTTATTTTGTATGAATCTGTGATCAATTAAATTGGATTTTGTTGTTATTAATTTATCTTATTGTGAAAAATGATTGGAAAATATTTGTTCTATTGGTTTATAGATAAATCTGTCTCATGTGTGCGTGCAGCTGGTGGCTTCATGATTTGATAGCTTCTGGAAAATATTGCATTTGGATAAACTTTCTTCAAAAGATTGCATATGTTGAACATGAATTGTGATTTTATCTAATTTGTGTTTCGTGGGTTTCCATATTTTTCATCATTTGATTTGAAAAGTATGATTCAACAATGGTTTGCGTCTGTTAGATTTCATTTCAGTAAATTTTCTTACAACTCTCATAACTAAAATGTTTTAATCTTTCTTTGGAAATTATTTAAATTAGGGAATCATTGTTGTTTTTAAAGTTAGATTTTCATTATTAGGAAATTGCATACATTGATAAATTGAGTAAATACAAAAAGTACTAAAGTTTGTTTTGCAGCCTAAAGTTGAAATGTACCAGCAAGACCTCATTGTGAACATTCACATTTATCTTCAACTGAGTTTATCGAGTGGTTGTACCATGACCACGGAGAACCTTGGGAATAAAATTGTTATTCTTTCAAGAGAGGAATTCGAATAAATAAATTGGCGCTACAAGGAGGGCCCACAACAACAGGCTGGATAATATCAGATCTTTCTCACTAGAGAGGTTTGAACGAGTACTTAGATCATCTCCAAATAAGGGAGAGTTCCTGGAACTCATTCACTATCGCAAATCTCATAGTGATAAGGAAAAATTTAAATCAACTCCCTCTCACCACCCCAATGGTCCGAAAAATCCACTTCCCCAATAATCACATATTGCTTCCCTGACCGTTACCACAAACCTTAATCAAAATCAGACTTTGCAACCATCTCATCCAATGGATTTTTTTGCTAACACACAAAGTTCACCATTGAACTTGGTAGGCCAACTTCATGAATTACCCAAAAATCCTAAAATTTTTTGAACTGATTTTAGGTATGGAGACTCACGAAAAAAAAAGGAACACCAAGATGTTTTGAACTCATATCAATCGCAAAGATATTTCATACCAAGATGTCATATTCTGCTTATTTCCATACACACTAGGTGAGTTGGCATACAACTGGTACTTGCATTTTCCACGCGAATCCATCTCTGCATGGTCAGATTTTGAAACCAAATTTCTTTGTTAATTCAAGCTATATGTGGATTCTGGTACTTTGTATCATCATTTCATAACTAAAAGGAAGGATTCCAATGAGCCAATTTCTATGTTCACTCATCGTTTCCACAAGATGCATAAAAAATTGGAATGTCCTTATACTGTACCTAAAGTAGCTTCCATACAAGTTTACCTCAAAGCCTTGGACCCACTCACTTCTATTTTTCTAAGAAGGATTCCACCTAAAGATAGAGACATGATGGAAAAGGTGTATAATGAACTCATAACATTTAATTAACAAATGGATCCACAAGGTGGAGGGAATTTTGGTACTCTACCTTCTTTAGGTAACGTTGCTACTCCAAACCAATTTTCAGAAATCAATCAAGTGTTGGCTAATCAAATGCCTTTGCTAAACCCAATTCCAACTCAAAAAATAATTTTCCCACCCTTAGTCATCACCTATCCTAGCTACAAAGCCCATATAATCACTTTCTTTGAGCAACAAACTATTCTTCCTAGTGAGCCCAACAATCACTTGGCTTCCGAGATGGATGCTGAGAAAATACTTTGTTATAATTGACCAATGAGCTCACTAGGATGAAGCTAAGTCCATATTAGAACCAAAATGGTTACCAACAACCACCTGTTGCCTCAAATACTTATTCTTAAGGCCAAAATCAAAGTTACAACACTATGGTAACAACAATAAAAATACCTCACAGAATAAACAATTTGGGCAGAAGCGACCCAATAGACCTTGGAACACCTGACCCAAGAATGGTAGTATACCGAATGATAATGCTAATATGTATGAAATTGTTTGTGTAAATTTTTTAGGGACTACGAGTGCATACAAAGATAACAATGGGTACAGAAGTGGCATCCATAATCAAAAACCTTGAAACTCTGAAGAGCCCCCTATTCAGTTTAATGCAATGATGTATGACTCTTATGAACCTGAAATAGGGGAAGGTTCTAGCAATGACACACAAGAAGAGGAATTTGTGTTTCCATTCCAAAGGGAAAGGGACCCTCAATACTCTGAAGCTCATGCATTTTAGAATGACCATCAGATCCTATATAATCTAGGAAATCAAAAGGAACCTTTGATAGATAGTATTTCCCGAAGGAAACTATTGGTAAGTGATCAATTTTTTGTAATGTGATTCACTTTTTGGTTGTCATTTATGGAAACACATCTGGTTTTCAGATCGATTCTTGTAAAGATAAGTTTTGATGACTCAGAAATCGACTAAGTATAGAAGCAAAGATATAGAAGTGTTTTGGATGTCAAAGTTCAAGATCGATAATTTAGGGCAAGTGAGCTTAGAAAAAGATAATATGGGGTATCTATGACATCCACCTAAGACCGATTTGGTTTTGGTTAAGTCTAGGATGATTTAGAAAGAATTGAAGACAGACAGACTACAGTAGAACAACGATACAGAGCAGTTGGATAGTATAGAAGATTGAGGGAGCATGACTTGGACTCCAGACAATCAAATTTGTATTTTGGTTGTTGATAACCTCCACATTTAATATGAAAGAGCACTGACTATGCATATGATATTTACTATATTAAATGTATTTTGTATTGAAGGCCGACTTTGTAATATTCATATTGAGAGCCGACTTTGTAAAGTTGTGAGATATATATGTAAGATATTTTTGATAAAGATAGATCTTGGTTTTGTTGGTTGGTAGTAGTGGTGAGATGGATGAATGATTGGTGAATAATAGAGTAGAGAATGAGAGAGATCATTGAAGAATTATAAAGGAACTATCTAAGAACTAGTGTTGCTTGTTTTGTTCATGACTGAGAACACTTTGTAACCTGAATTATCTTGTAAGAGCTATAATTTTAGTTGGCCCCTATTAGGGTGTTGTGAGCCTTTAACAGGGTTGTAATTCCTTTAACAAGGAAATGTGCTATGTAATATTCAGCTCCTAACAGGGCTAGGTTCCCTAAGAAGGACATTATACTTTAGTACATGATTGTGGGTACCATCCCCACCAGGGTTTTCCCTTGGCCAGGGTTACCTCTAAAACAAAATATGGTGTTATGAGTACTGTGCCATTTTCTTATGTTATTTTCTTTACTGCAAGTTTATGGTTAATATTTAAATGGTTGAAGAATTTAATTAAGTGCTATAATACTTATTTAGCCCCCCTCTCAGTATTATCCAATCCTAAAAGTTGGTATCAGAGCTTTTGGCCCTTGGAGAGAAAGTATAATAGCTTGAGGGAGATCAGAATGGATTTGGATAGTTTGCAAGAAAAAATTGGTGCTGCACTTGAAGACCTTAACAAAGAAAAAGCATAAAATGGAGAGTTGAGATTCAACATGCGAAGAGCTGAGAAATTTATAAAGAAACTCAAAGAACAACTTGAGCTTTCTAGAAATCAAAGACAAGATCTTGTGGTTTAAATAAAAGAGGATTCAGATGAAGACAGTTCAGATCAGGTGAAGCAACTAGAAGAAGAGAATGAAACTCTGAAACTCAAAAATGAGACTATGGCTAAAGAAATACAGGTATAGAAGGATGCTAAGAAGAAAGTTTAAGAAGCTTTAAACAGTGCATTAGATCAAATTAAGAATGAGGCTGACAATTACAAGAATAAGTATCTGGAAATGGAAAAATACAATCAAATTATAAAAGGTGAACTTGTTGAAGCAAAGAAACACATTGAGAAACTTCACACCGATAGTGATTTGATTGATGACTATAGAGACAAACAGAAACCTAAAGGTGATATGACTGGTATTAGATTCAATGAAGCTAAATGTTCAAAGAATCAAGAAGAGAAATCAAATGAGAAGATTGATGCTGAGAAACCTTCTATTGAAGAACCTAAAGAGAAGATCAGACCCTTCAGAGGTAGATGCTTTGGTTGTAACAGATTTGGACACATGAAGAGAGACTGCAGAGGTAATGCCCCTTTTAGAAATTTTTTTGGCTATTGTTTTAACTGTAATGGATATGGGAACAAGAAAGTAGAATGCAGAAAACCTAATCAATCAGGATATAGAGAAGACAATGGAAGAGAATACAGTGAAACCCACATGCTACAAATGTAATAACATTGGATACATTGTGAAGTTCTGTAAGCTACAAGTTAATTGGGAAAGAAGACCTCCTATATGTTAAAAATGCAATAATCCAAGACATATAGAAAAGTTTTGCAGGTATAATGGATTAGACAATAGAAGAGTACCACCTCTTATGAATTCACAAAAGAATGCATATGATATTGGCAAGAGTGTTGCAGATTTAAAGAATGAAAAGGGGTATGGAAGATCAAAGAAACAAGTGAGACATCAGTTTAGGGAGAGTCAGTAGATGCTACTGGATCTTTTCCTGATAGTAGCAAAACAAGATCGACCTAATTGGCCAACCATGGCCTTAGGGGGAGCACTGGATATAGACATCAGAATATATCCTGACCCAAAATTCATGGATTGAGCTTGAGAAAGCTTTGGTATAAGCTTGGCCGACATCATGAAATATACATCTAAGAGTGCAACATCAACCGATGCATATATTTTGTTCGCAAAATCTAATAGCCGACTAGACAGTTTTGAGTAAAAGTGAAATTTATGACTTAAAATTGTACAAAGCACCATTTGATGACCTATCTCTTTACCATTTGATGAAGAATGAGCTAAGGAGATCAGAGAGTGGAGAAATTCAGACTATTCTACATTTTTCATGTGTGATCGATTGAAGGATAAACTCAGAATTCAGCGGAAGAAAGGTATTTGCATCATTTATCTATGGATGCACCTATTATTTTCAATGCTATAGGTTGACCTAGGTATAAATTTAAGAAACATCCATTCAAGTCATGTAAAGAGGATCCAGAGGGAGAATTTTCCCAAAACTCATATGGCATATTACACATAGAAGATATTAGGGCTTACATACATTGTAAGTATGATATACTGGGAATTGATGATATATCAACTGAGAATAAGTATATGATCATAATGGAATCACAAAAGAAAAATAGAAACACATTGATCAACTAAGCATAATGAAAATTCTGGACTTATGTGAATTCGATGAAGATGAGTGGTTTAAGATACTATTAAGTAGGGTTCATGATTAGTTTATTTGGATAGGTGATCAACTTGTGAAGATTTGTAGTGACCTAACCCATGAATTCACTAGACTGGACAACACTAGAGTCATCCTTATTGTAGAGAAACATGTAAATAAAGAAGTTGAAACCCCAACTCATTCCAAATGGGACAGACGGACAGTGAACAACATCTTTCAGTAAATGTGAGATTGATTGCTATGATACTTGGGTACAAATTATACTACAGTAGCAGACCTAACTTAATATCTGCTGGAGTAATCATGATGGGATGGAGAATGGTGAAGGAGAATGTAAAATATAACCTATGCAAAGTTCTGGCACAACAATTCCTTGAGAATGTGAAGCTAGTGAAGAAGGATAGAACTAGGACCTTTAGATTTGGTTCATTGTTGATGCATATGTTTATTCATATTGAGCACAAATTTCCTAGCTTACATCCTAGTGGTTGGAAATCTGGGATACCTACTCGTATTCTAATTTTGCAGAGTTACAAAAGACAAAATACTACTTGGGTTGATGGAGAATTGTTTTCTATGATCAAAATCCTACAGAGACAGATGAAAAAAAGATACAGGATTCATGAGGAAATTGTTGAAAAATACAAAGATACAATCTGTTTCATGGTTGAAACTGATTGTGTAGGTTTTGAAGCAGTCATACCCAAAAGGAAATGGTGTTATTTGATGGGTTATGAAGTAAGTTTTGAGGTACTTACCATGCAAGTAGAACATGTTCTTGCATCAGAAATTGATACAACAGAGGAAAGATGGGGAACATATGAGGAGAAGTAAGCAAAGGTGAGAGAAGAATAAACTAGAGGTCTGAGGAAGAGAATGATTGAGAATCTTGTACATGAATGCAGTATAAAAGTTGGGTTGACAGAAGAAGAACTGAAAGAAGTGAAAAAGAAGATGACAGAAAGATCTCTTGGACCAGAAAGTGGAAGTACTGCAGCCCCTCGCACTCTTAAGGTAGGTATGGTAGAAAATCCACCTCCTCCACAACAACAAACAACACAAACAAAGAACATTACTTCTAGAGTTACTAGATCAAGCATGCAGACATTTCCTAAAGAGAAAAGCACAGTAAGAGAAGAGAAGAAAGAAGAGAAGCACATATGGAAACCTGACTTGAAGAGGATAGAGAACAAAACATTAGAACAAGGTAAATTAGTCACAATTGATAAATACTATGACAGGTATGAAGAATCAGACAAGCTTAAGATTGAAGACATTGTGATTGAACATTTACTTACCTTTAAAAATACACTTTTAGAAATTGAAGGAAGTATACCTATAGACTTATATGGGAGATTGGAGATAATAAAACATGTAGCATAGATTGAAGATGATACAATCAGGAACCAAGAAATTGATAACATGATGCCTGTGATATCAGTACAAGAAAGAGATAGAATATAAAAGGAATTAAAACCTCTGTTATGGACCAAGGTGAGATTGTTGAAAATCATGGCGAGGAAGTATGATGAAGTCACTGAGGAAACACAAAAGGCACTAGAGAAGATATTAATGAATACTACTTCTGTTAAGCCCCCACCTCCTAAGACCACTTTGCCTACACAATTGGGAATGGGTGAAAACTCAAAAGCAATAGAGACAACTTCTGAGAAGAGCAGAGTAGATCCACCACCAGATTTCTATGTTTCTGGTGTGGCAGTAACCCTTGACACCTCTCAAGATGAAAAGGACCCCTTTGCATGGAATATGGACACTTCTATAGCAAATGAGGCTGAAAACAAAGAGGAAGAAGAATAGAAGAAGGAAGAAGAACAAAAGAAGGAAGAAGAACAGAAGATAGAACAGAAAGAGGATGAAAAGAAAGAGGTAAACACATCATCCATCACATTTTTGGCAAGCAGTGATGTAAATTTTGATAGCATGGATGAAGTTGAATTGGTAAAATTGGCATTTACTGCTTTGAACAAAGCCAAGGAAATATCAGAATAGAATGGAGACAAAAAGGCTAAAGTAATTACAAGAGAAATTGATACTATAAACAAATTTCTTCCAGTACCTATTTTTTTTTAGCACTAAGATGACATTGAAAATATGAGAATCACACTTGATGAATTTGATGGGCACTATGAGGATTTATTGAAGATTGCAGAGGAGAAGGTAGAGAAGACATATTCAGAGAAGAAGTTAACAACAGTTTGTAAGTCTATCACATGGGACTTAGGCATTGTGAAAACTTGCTTAACAAATGCAAAGAGCTACATTGGACATGGGTGAAAACTGTTTAGTTATTGCATGAATCCAATAAGGCATGTTTAGAATGTAGAAGACATTATCGCTAAAGAGAGGGAAACTTTGAACAGTATGATGGACGGTTTTGAAACATCTTCACAATCCACAATAGATTTACACAAGGAAGTCACAAGAATTTTTTTTAAACTCAGTATATTGGACAATGAGAAAGGGAGAGTATTGACAAGATTTAATTTGATGAAGAGCTTTATCACTCCTAAGCTATCCATACTTGAGGTTCATCTCTTAGACTTGGAGAAAGTAACAGATTAACTGAATAAATTTATGCCCACATACTTGAAAGAAGCTAAGACCACATCATTTAAACTGAATGGCTTAATCCACATTAGCCAAATATTGTTCAAAGCATGGAATGCAAAAGTGAAGATTTTGGAAGATTCTTTTCAAGATATTTTGAAACTAGTGAGCAAGCACTAAATATTATTATTTTGTATTCACCTTTGTCATTGTTGTCAAAGGGGGAGAAGATACAAGAAAAATAATAATAATATAGGAGAAGAGAAGTAACTGAGAGAAGAGACAAGAAGAGGAAGGAGAGGATATAGAGGAGACAATTTTGTTTTATTGGAACACTTATTCATTTTTTTTGTTAAGTGTTCCCATCAGTGCCAAAAGGAGAGATTCTTGGAAAGTGATAAAAAAATTTTAATGTGATTCACTTTTTGGTTGTCATTTATGGCAACACATCTCAATTTTAGATCGATTCCTGTAAAGATAAGTTTTGATGATTCAGAAATTGACTAAGTATAGAAGCAAAGATACAAAAATGTTTTGGATGTCAAAGTTTGAGATTGATTATTTAGTGCAAGAAATCCTAGACAAAGATATTATGGGGTATGTATGACCTCCACCTAAGACCGATTTGGTTTTGGTTAAGTCTATGATGAGTTAGAAACAATTGAAGACAAACAAACTGCAGCAGAACAATGATACAAAGTAGTTGGACAGTAGCGAGGATTGAGGGAGTATGACTTGGACTCCAGAAAATCAAAGTTGTATTTTGGTTGTTGATAACCTCCAAATTGATTATGCAAGAGTGTCAACTATGCATCTGATATTTACTATATTAAATTTATTTTGTATTGAAGACTGACTTTGAAATATTTGTAATATTCATATTGAGAGCCGACTTTGTAAAGTTGTGAGATATATATGTAAGATCTTTTTTATAAAGATAGATGTTGGTTTTGTTGGTTGGTAGTAGTAATAAGTTGGATGAATGATAGAGTGAATAGCAGAGTAGAGAATGACATAGATCATTGAAGAACTATAAAGGAACTATCTAAGCACCAGTGTTGCTTGTTTTGTTCATGACTGAGAACACTTTGTAACCTTAATTATCTTGCAAGATTTGTAAGCTTAGTTGGCCCCTAACAGGGTGTTGTGAACCTTTAACAAGGTTGTAATTCCTTTAACAAGGAAATGTGCTATGTAATATTTAGCTCCTAACAGGGCTAGGTCTCCTAACAGGGACATTATACTTTAGTACATGCTTGTGGGTGCCATTCCCACTAGGGTTTTCCCTTGGCCAGGGTTTCCTCAAAAAAAAAATGGTTTTATGAGTACTGTGTCATTTTCTTATGTTCTTTTCTTTACTCCAAGTTTATGGTTAATATTTAAATGGTTGAAGAATTTAATTAAGTGCTATAATACTAATTCACCCCCCCTCTCAGTATTATCCAATCCTAATAGAAACAACCAAAACTACCAGATCCATGAGCTAGCAATAATCCTACACCACTAAAGGGTCTGAGTGCTTCCACTTCATCACCACCAAATGTACCTACTATGCACAAAAACCTAGCTGGGTCAGCTAAGAAATATAGTGCAGTTGAGGAACTTAAAAGAATGAAGTCTAATATCTCAATGTTTGACATATTGCAAGGGTATCCATCTCAAAGAGAAGAACTCTTAAAATCCCTAGATCACTCTAGGAAAGGTAAAACATCCAAAAAATTATGGTTCCCACATCAAGTGTGAATACCTCTGAGGAATTCATGGAAATGTTCAAGGATAGGTTGGAAGTTCCCTCATTCCCACTGAGTTTGCATATATTTGGTAAACATTTGCACAACTGTCTGATCGAATCAGGGGCTTCATGTAATGTTATTCAACTTTCTATCTGCCAAAAGTTAGGAATGGTTCCTCAAGATATGAAAAGGGTAGTGATACAATTGGAAAAACTATAGGTTAGAGTTATTGGTGTGCTAAAAGATGTACATATCCAACTAGCTCTTGATCTAAGAGTGCAAGAACATATTGACATACATATTGTTGATGTTCTAGAAACTTACGAAATGCTATTGAGTAGAGAGTGGACTATGTCTAAGGCGATGGCTCTCCACTGATTTCATATAGATGTGGTTACCCTGGAAGGAATTAAACAATAAGATCAAGATTGATGGTGAACCCAAACGCATGAAGATGATTACACATTACAATACCCTGAATGAGGTATTGTTCACCCAAACTGACCTAGACAAGTATCGTTTGGACAATGTCATCATGTTCCAAATCAAAGAGATCGATGATTTTGATAATAGTGTTGTATGAGGTTTACAAGAGTTTTAGGTGGATGATGAGGTCTTTCAAGGTTTCATTAAGAATATGATGGAAAGCTTGAAACATTTGGGTCATGAATTAGATCCAAACATCCTATTGTTTTAGGGATATTTTTGGTTACACTAGTCAGGCCATTCAGAATTCATATGCGTAAGCTATGAAGACATGTTATCTAGAGTCCTGACCCAAACTACCCCACCAATCAAACAAGCTCAATGTCTGGGGTTAGAAGAAAATAATCCCATCATAGATGTCTTTAGTAATGCTTCATCAAGTGAAGGTAGTTCTCTAAATCATATACCTCAAACATAAGTTCAGAGTGAAGGCTCAAACTCAGATGGAAAAAGTCTCACACAAAGTCGAGGCAGTGAATGGATTTCATTAAATGATGGTGCCTCAATAACCTATAAGAAATCCCAACCCACTCAAAATTTTGAAAATATATGGCCTTAATGTATGGAGGACGCACAAAGGGAAGGTAAAGAAGACATGATTTCTTCAGATAATGAAGAAGATAAGGGATTGAAACCTACAACACTAGAAATCTAGGGAAAACTTTAGCCCAAGCCAATCTCATCCAAGCTACATCAAATATGGATGCTATGTTTTGACGGTTCCAAGTGTAAACAAGGAGCTGGTACGGGGATTGAACTAGTTAACCCGAGAGGTAAGTCCTTCTATGCTACATATAGATTGCAATTTTTATTTACTAAAAACCTTACACAATATGAAGCAGTAGTTTGAGGTCTTCTTTTCATACATGAAAATGGGATAAAAGCTTTGGTAGTAGAAGGTGACTCACAGTTAATCATCAAACAGATCCGCAACCAGTATTCTTGCAATGAAAAAAGGATGATCACTTATCAGAATAGTGCATGGGATTTGATCAAATACTTTAAAGAATTCAACATTAAGTCTATCCCAAGAAGAAAGAATGTCGTGGCTAATGCACTAGAAGTGTCTAAAAGTTTGTTAGACCTTATGAAGAAGTCCAAATTAAAAAAGTTCTTAGCTGAACTTATTTCCGCCCTGACAATCCTAGATAATATTACAAATTTACAAGTTTTCCAAGATGATCAACACATCCTTGAATTCATCATGTGGGCACTTGTGTTCAAAAAAAAAGTTATTAATGAAGAATCAGAAGAGCCGAATGAGCCAACTGAACCAGAGAAGCCCGATGATCAAAGGATCATAAACCTGAGTACTAATTACATACACAAGGGGATGGTGGAATTGGAAACATACAACCTCAGGATGAAGGATGACCCAAGGGAAGTACACATTGGGAAATTTGGCACTGAAGATGAGAAGAAAAGAATGGTGCAAATCCTCACTGAATATCGAAATGTCATATCTTGGAGCTATGAGGAATTGAAGACTTATGAAACCTCATTAATAGTGCATAATATCCCATTAAGGATGAATTCTAAACCTTTTCGACAGAGGTAGAGGCCTATAAACCCAATGATGGAACCATTAATACAAAAAAAATTCAAAATTTGATGGATGCAAAGATTATCTTTTCAATCTGACATTCCATGTGGGTTGCAAATTTAGTCCTAGTAAAGAAAAAGAGTAGGGAGGTTAGGTTATGTGTGGATTTATGCAACCTAAAAAAAGCTTCCAAAAAGGACAACTACCTGCTACCCTCTTTAGTTGAAGTAGTACATGTAGTAAATGGATCCCAAATGATGTCTTTCTTAAATGACTATTTAGACTATAATCAGGTGATGGTTTAGGAAGAAGACATACTAAAGACACCCTTTACCACCAATTGGGGGACGTTTGTGTATCACCAAATATTGTTTTTCTTGATCAATGCTGGAGTGACGTTTCAACGGGTGATGGACACAACTTTCAAAATTTTAGTTGGGAAATCCATAATTATTTACATGAATGACCTTGCGGTATTTTTTGAAAGAATGGATGGAGCACATAGATGACTTATGGAGGGTGCTTCAAAGATGTAGAAGATACAAAATCTCGCTCAACACAAAGAAATGTGTGTTCATAGTCATAGAAGGAAAATTGTTAGGACACATAATCTCTGAGGTTGCGATAGTAATAGACCTTGAATGAGTGTAGGCCATTCTCAGATTGACCATGCCAAACAATTAGAAGGAATTAAAATCCTTTTTCAGAAAGATAAACTTTGTGAGGAAGTTTTTCAGTGGCTTTGCAGAAATAGTAAAACTGTTAAATGACATGTTAAAGAAAGATGCTAAGATTGAGTGGATGACCCCAATAAAGAAATCATTCGAAGAAATAAAGACCTCCATTGCCAAGGCACCCATCTTAGCCATCCTGGATTACACTACCATTTAAGGTATACTCATTTACATCCAAACAATCATGTGCAATAATCCTCACACAAAAGAAAGATGGTGAAAATGAAAGGTCGATCACATTCATGAGTTGTCCTCTCAAGAATCCTGAGATAAGATACCCAAATCTAGATAAGAAATCTTTCTCTTTGGTCAAAGCAGTGAAGAAGTTTTGACATTACATTCTGAGGAGTAAAGTGTTTGGCATAGTTCCAAATGCAGCAATGAAGTCCTTATTAATGAAGAATGAATTAGGTGAGTGAAGAGGAAAATGGATGGCCTTTTTACAAGAGTTTGACCTCAAGATTCAGCCTATGAAACTATTGAGAGGGATAGTAGAGGTGGAAGAAGGTTTGATATGTTAGAATTACATGGATCAAGGGGTGATTTTGGACATCTTCTATCAAGACGTGGTTCATTATCTCCTCCAAAATCATGGCCCAGAAAGATTGAACGACTCACAAAGAAGAGACTTGAAGATTAAAAGTATTTCTTTTATGTTCAAGAATGGAAAATTATACAAATGAAACTATGATGGTTTGTATCTTATGTGCTCGGATAGAGAGGAAGAAAAAAAAGTCCTAACTAATTTTCACAAAAAATATGGCATAGGCCATGGATCCGCTGAAGCTACTCATCACAAGATCCTGAGACCAGGATACTATTGGTCGATTCTATTCAAAAACACAAATTGACATGTGAAATCTTGCCATACTTTTAAAACTAGTATCACCCGTGAAAGAAACCATGCAATGCCTTTACAAATATTATATGAAGTACATTTCTTTGCCCAATGGGGCTTGGATTTTTTTGGTACCATTAAACCACAATCCTCTATAGGTCAAAGGTATATTTTGACACTAATTGACTATTGTACATGCTGGAAAGAGGCACATTCATTGAAGAATTGCACTACTGAGGTGGTAACCAATTTTTTTGAGGAATGCATCATAACTAGGTTTGGAATGCCTTTCTATCTAGTATGTGATAACCCACCCTCATTCTCCTCTATTGAGCCTACACAATGGGATTTTGAAAACCAGGTAATTGTCAAATTCTCTTCCAATTATTACCCACAAGGAAGTGGTGTGGCAGATTCCACAAATAAAAATTTGACAACTGTAATTAAACGCCTCTTTGATGAAAATCCTAGGAATCGGCATACACAGTTAAAATATGCCTTGTGGACCGATCGAGTCAGAATATATAAAACCTTGGGAAAATCCCCCTTCCTGCTAGTCTACGGTCTACAACCTATTTTTCGTATGAAGCTAAAAGTAATAGTTTTAAAATTCATGGATCAATACATTGAAGGTGAAGATAGGGTGTAGATTTGACTAATGAACCTCCTCAATTTGGAAGAAAAAAGAACTATGGCCCTAGAACATGTATCAAAACATTAGGCTATTAGCAAGAATTTATTTGACAAAAGAGCCACTATAAAAGCTTTAAGGATTTCCAACCTTATCCTCAAGTGGGATAAGGAAAAAGAAAAATTGGGTAGCCACACCAAGTTAAAAAGACTATGGACTAGTCCCTATCAGATAGAAAAATTCTTGGGAGAGAGTACTTTCGGAATCGGTACTCTAGATGGGAGTTGGTTACATTTTGAGTCAATGGCTAGTTCCTCAAACATTATTTTTTCTCCTGAGAAAGGGGTTCCCCTTTTTCCCCATGTATCATAGTAGTTTAGTTTTTATTTTCCTTTTCATCCCTTTTGTTTCACGTCTTTTCCTCTTTTGGGTCTTCATTTTGTTTTGGGGGGTTAGTATGTTTTTTGGGGCTGTCCCAACAAGTGGTCCATCCCAAATAGTCCTTGGTGAAAGGAAAATTTATTTCTTAGTCAAAATTTCTATAGAGATATATCTTCCAAGAAAATGTACTCGGGGATCAGGAATGGTGATAACTCTTACCAAAAATCAAGGTGATGCTCTAACTCTGATAATCCTAAATCATAGGATGTATATTAAAACATAATACTGGAAACATTCATTTCTTGGAATGTTTTTATTTAGAGCTAGTGCTATCAAGTTGACTTGGGTACCCACCAGTCCCTGAGACCTTCTCGATCTACAACCTAACTAAAAAAATGAAGCAAAAGGGAAGAAAATGAGTAGCAAGATTGATCATTTAAAGTGGTGGTCACCATTGTGATCAAAATATTATACCAAGGAAACATAGTCTACACACTGCCTATATTTTACAAAAAATTATTGAGGACACCCAATATAGAACATTCTCAAAGTAGGTGGCTCAAACCAGTCACCAATCAAGAAAGGAGACAATTCCAAAAGAGACTTCTCCAAATACTCCCGCTTGAAAAGATTGTTGGGAGACTCTAGAAATATCTATTGGGACTATGGATGCCTAGATGATAGTAGAGAAAGTTTATATTAGGACTTAGGGGAAAATTTTATGGGGTTATGGATGCTTGACTGGTAGCAGAGCTCTTCCCGGGAAGCCCTTGTCAACATAGTGAAGGTTGGTGTTTGGCTGATAATTTTTAGAGTTATCCTCGTCAAATTATCAAAGGAATTGTGGATGGGACTTTGTGACCAGTCCTATCAATAATGATAAGTTATCACCGGGTACCAGGGTACCAGCCAAATTTTCCTATAAAGTTTTTCTAGAGAATAAATCCTCTGGGTCTTCAAGAACTTGAATTTCAGGTCTCGACGGTGTGGGGAAGCTAAGTTGGGCAAGTGACTATTTGTTCAAGGGGATAGCTATTTTTACTCATCTTCTTCAGGGATTTCAACAATGGGGAAGGGGTTCCCTAGAAGCACACCTAGAAATACTTGGCTGCTTCCAATTTCTCACCCAGATCTAGGGTGTTCCCTTTAAACTCTATGGCCATCTTCGCCGCATCATGGGCCCGGAGCATCATTAATGATAAACGTGTCATTTTCACTTCATCAAAATACCCTGGGGACTGGTATTGTGACTCCATAAATTCATCAAACTTCCCCACAATGTGATCTACTTGAGTACATGTATTTGTGCTGAAGGGATCGACTCCTAAAACCCTCGTAACAAATGCCTTCTATAAATTCAAAGAATACTCCACTCTCGGGACTTTGTCCTTTAGGGTCCCTACCAGTTGCTTGCTAATCTCTAATTTGAGATCAAGTCTGGAGTGCTGGACCTGGATAAAATCAAAAGACTCCACCCCCAAAATTCCCATCTTCATGACAGGTTCCTCTCTGAGATTCATGAGCTCTCCTAGCTCACTCATCCATGCCTCATATTTCTCGGTTTCTCCCTCCCATATAGAAATGGTATTTTTGGCATGGTGCAAGATGTTTCCAGCCGTATGTAGGTCTAAGAGTGTTGTCACTAGGAAATGTCAGACATTTCCTACCTCCTTGGCTATCCAGTTTTTAACCACATGCACTTTCTTTTTCATGTTCCTCAGTGTGTCGATGTTACCCTATGGAAGCGGTGTCCCGGATGTAGAAGCTTTCAGATGAATTATAGCCAATGGATGTGCTAGCTTTGTTAGAAGCCCAAGGATATTTGTACTCTTTTCCTTTTCCTCCTTTAGTCTCTGGGCTTGTTTATTGTAGCGGGCCTCAATTTCCTGGCTAGTCTCTTTTAGAAGGTCCAATTCACCTTGCTTATCCCTCTTCCCCAGAGGCACCTCTGTGACTACATATTCTGTAGCACTTATCGCTACTTCCTCTTTGTTTGGGGGAGGGGTCAAAATAACCGTGACTATATCTCCACTGGACCATCCCAAATAGAGTGGAGTGTCCAGGCCTTCTTTGGCTTGGGGGTGCTTTGACTCTATGCCATCATCTTAGCCAGAGAGAGATGGGATTTTTCTGCCACCAGGGCCTTTCTTTTCTTTGACTCTACCAACCATTATAGTGGTGGGGGAAACCTTGATTCTAGGGCCTAATTTTTGAGTCTCCTCCAGGGTTCTATTGTTCACCTCTGACATTTGCAGTCTCTTCAGACTCTTTCTCTGTGTTCTCGAGACCACCTGCACTATCCACCTTAGTGCTATAAATATCTTCTTCCTTGGTGCTCCTGTCCTTAGCAGCATCAGTGAGATCATCATCCATATCTCTAGGTTTCTCCCCCTCATTCTACTATTGTTTTTGTTCTTCTTCTCTGACATCATTTTCTGGGACATTCTCCTCCATTGGCTTATCTTTTGGAGGTAGCAAAGGTGACCGAATTGGGTCCGACTGTAATATTACAGGGATCACCTTGCCAAATGTTACACTTTCCTAGGTGGGCAGAGGCATCTGGAGCAAGGCAAATGAGGTTACAGTTGCTCCTGTAGGTCTCATTCCATTAGCCAAAGTTAGTTTCTCATCTTGTACTTGCCTCCTCTCTCTTGTTTCAGTCTCTAGGATCAAGATCTCTTGAATATCAGGGATTTCCACATGTTCTTGTTCTTTTTCTTTCTCTTCCTAGACCTCCTTTTCTATGGCAGTTTCCTTTTCTAGTATCTCCCCTTCAGTGGGGATCACTTATTCTTCCTGTGTGACAATCTCTTCCACCACTTTCCCTATATTCCCTTGTAAATTCACTAGTTCATCTGTCCCAAAGATGTCATCAAAATCATCATGCGGAGGGGAGGTCTCCGGGGGATTCTCTGGTTCAAGGGAATCTGGGATGATCTCCACCTGGGGGATGTTGGGTATCCCAAGGTCTGTGTCCACCCTTGGTGGAGGGACATTTATCGCTTCTTCCTCCTCATCACCAATGGAGGTCCGACATCCAAAATGGCCTCACATTCATCCTTCGCTCCCGTCCCCACTACCCCGACCATAAGTTCTGCCAGGGAAGGGGAACTGGAAGGGAGGGTAGGTTTCATCATAGTAACTGGGATGCCAAGCCAAACACTTATTGCCTCCATCTGGTGGGATGCTACCATCCGAAGGTGCACTTGTTCCACAATGGGAACTAAAACTACAGATGGAATCTGGGCTAGGGTACCGAATTTTCTTTTTCCTTTGTCCTTGCCCTGTGCGGAGGTTCTAGCTATGAAAGTGGGTCCTTGCAAAAATGGGTCGATTCTACGAGTACTCTTCGGATATACCTTTGAAAAATATGCATGACTATGTTCAACCACATCATGGGTAATGTCCTCAATTGTTGGGTTTTCCAGGGTGTCCCATTCCACCATAGGGAGAGCCATTTTGTCTACTCCCTTAGCCTTGTACTACGGGTCCTTTGTGGACCCGGTATCTAAAAATTCCTTAGGAAAGGTTTGAAGCTTTAAATGCTTCATCATACCTTGTGTCATTCTGACAAAATGCCAGTTCCAGAATTCAAAATTGTCTTGGAAGTTTGCCCAGAAATCCTCCATGTGAGGATTGTGGGGTTTTGCCACCCAGGGGAGTGCCAAAGCTATCTTATCTAGCGAAACAAAATTCTTTCGCTCCAACTAAAATTCTGCTAGCCCCACACATTTTAGTTCACCATCGGCCTCTTTTTCCACTATAAGACTGCAAGTGTAGTTCCCAAAAATGATTAGGAAAGGAATGTTGGTGACCTTCTTCAATGCAAACAATGCATGAAGCTCCAAGATCTTCTTACAATATTCCAAAAGAATGATCCTATCCCCACAATGCTTAGGCAATAGGTAGGGTTTCTCAGAGAAGCCGGTCACCCGAATGTAGGAGTGTTTTTGAAATTGGATGTAGTAGTGTCCATAAGAATAAGCTAGAGTCATTGCCTCTTTTGAAAGCCGATAGTCGGCATCGTGAGTGGGTGTAAGAATGTTTTAGTAAATGAAGGCATCATTTACTCTGCAAAAACTGGGGAAACTGGCCTCCCATTATATTTGTGGGAAATAGTCCCATGGAGAATTTTGGCCCAGGCCGGTCCCGAGGATGCCGATAGTGAGTAAACCCCTAGTTATGGGTCATTGCTGTGCCAATGCCCACAAAACATATGAAGTCATGTAAAATTTGGAGGTCTGGGTGACTCTGACAAGATGGGCATCCACATGATTGGCAATGAAAGCTGCCCAATCAAAAGTTTGTCTAACAGAGGCGATGCCAAATAGGAAGTAATACATCCATGCCAAAAATTCCTGGGCATGGGATTCTCCAAAGACCCTACACAAGGTGATGATCCCCATTTGTATGCTTTCTTTGAACTTTGTTCGGGGGATCTCCAACTTCATCTTTCTGTAATATTTTCTTGGGGTCTTGAGCTAATTGGAGTTGAGGTATTGTTCTGCAATGTGCGGGAGCTTCTCAAATTTGTTTAATGCCAGGGCCCGGGTTATAACAATAGCATTGGCAAACTGGGGGATCCCTAGCCCTGAAGACAATGTTGCGACATCCAGAGATACCAAGGGTGTTGGGTAGCCCGACGGATGAGGATCAGAAAGCATGACAGCCCAGATGGCTTTGTTGTAGTGTTCCACCAATGTGAGAATAAGCTCTAGAGCCTGCACTGAGTAGGGGAAGCAAGTGGCTTTGAGGATTTCAGAGGCTGCCACATTGAGTGCCATCAGATCTCTAGCCTTGCACTGAATGAACATTATTTTACCAAGGCCTACAGTTCAGCCCATGCTCCAACACTTGTATTGGTGATCATCTATCATTTGGAATCTACCTTAGATCCCAGAATAGGTTCTTCCTTCAGATATTTCATGGTCAGTGCAAGATTTTTCTAAGACCTTCTCGGCCTTGGTCCTAGCGGCTACCCTGGTTGAAGTAGATGGGAGTTCCAGACTCCTGGGTGGAGAAGATGCTTCAGACATGATTGATTTGTGAACTTTGGCAACCTACAAGATCGAACAACTATCAATATAAATAAAGGTTCCCGGACTCTAGAGATTTCATCACCGCCTTGCATCTATCTTGAAAAGGTGTTAGTTTGCATCAAACCCCAAAAATATATATTAAGCAAAATGCCTTACTTGGAAATTTGAACTATGCCTGGGGGTTCTGGGGATTCTAGCTCATGCGATGAATGAAGTGAAGGTCAAAGGGGAACATGGGGCCCAGAGTCTAAAAAATTGACCGTTATCAACATGACCGGTAATTATCCATACTAGGCTGACATGGGGTGTCATGTGGTCATGCAATAAAGGGAGTAATGGAAATAATGATGATAGTTGTCCAAACATGTGAGGGAATGAATGCCACTTGGGCCGGTTTTGAATGCTTGTCTGTGGGACAATTAAACCTGCCATTAAAGTGGAGATAATAGAGGAGAGAGAAAACCTAAAAACTTGACTGGGCGAGATGCCGAGTTTGAATTTGCAGACACCAGGTGGGCGAGCTCATCATTTTGGTTAAATGCAGAGGGGCACGATGAGCTTTCCACCAAACAAGTGGAGGGATATATAGGAATGTACAAGGTTCACATGCAAACATAGGTCGCAAACACCTATGCACAAAAGGTTGAAGAATAATTTGCAGACAAACCCAGAAACAAACTTAATTACACCTACTTATAGACAATTTACAATATTTATAGAAAACATGCAAGCACTATGCCATTTTACAACTGCACAGACAACCTTCTGGCAGAGCCATCTCACCAATGGGAGGTGACAAAGAATGAAATGGGAAATGGAGACAAAAGAAAAACAAGGAAATAAAACCCAAAAACACAACCAAAAAGTGACAAGGGAGAACCAGAAGGGCCTACCTAAGAAATGAGAGATGCAGGAGGACAAGCATGGGATGCGCTCTGCAACTGATCAACTTTGAATCACCATGAACATACCACTTTTAGTCACTCTTGAGCACTGTTCAAGCTTTGGAACAAATCACACTTAGCTTCTGCTAAAATTTCCTTAATCACTTTGAATCCCTCTGGGGTAATTTGTTCACGGTAAATGTAACATTGACTGGTGAAACTCTATTTATACCCTTAGGTTAAAAAACATCCCACTTTCCTTCCACAAATATTGAGAAAGGAAAACCTCCAGACTTCAGGCCTAGGGATCCCATGCAACCACACCCTTTAACAAAAGAGAAAATGGTGACAGACAATCCCAGAGTCCAGAATTTGACTTGAACAAAGAAGACAAAAACACTCTGGGACTGGGTCCCAGAGGAAGAGAAACTAAGAGGAAAATAAAACACTGACCCTATGGAGGCAAAGGCCAGAGGAAAACAAAAGGAAAATAAACTCTAGGATCAGGTCCCAGACGAAGAGAAACCAAGAGGAAAAGAAAACACCGACCCCATGGAGGCAAAGGCCGGAGGAAAACAAAAGGAAAAGAAACAAGGAAAAAGCAAAATGGGGGACCCAACATTTTTCCCGCAAATGTAGGGATGGGTATGCAGGACATAACCGGAATGAACACACAAGTGAACACACTAGAAGAGACAATAAAGAATTAAATTTTGAGGGTTGGTGAAACAATATTTCCACTAATGATACTTATGTTTAGTTTATTGTAGCACGAGTTTCCAGAAGTTGTTTGCTGATAAAGAAATGCCTTGGTCATTTCTCCTTTGTCGGGGCTATTTTTTTTGGTACCAAAAAACACACCCCATTTTGGCCACTTGGCCATGGGGAGCCCCTTTCTTCTTCCTTTTTTTTTATTTTGGTCTTTGGTTCCATGGTTTAGTCTCCTGGTTTTGAGTTTTCAGAGAAAACCTTTCCCTAGAGAGGTTTTTCAGACTTTCAAATTCATAGTGTTCATTGGTGGTCTGAAGGCTCAAAACAATAAAACCCTGAATCCTTGCGCCCTAAGGATAGATTCCTATCAGAATTTTGAACTCCAAAATGCCAAAGATGCATGAATCATGAGCTTCGCACTTTCAGATGCCAAAAGTGAGAAATCCAATAATGATGTCATTCGGTCTAGTGTATATAAAAGCAATGAGGGGATTCTTTTTCCTTCATTCTACGACTTCATTTTCTGAGATTCAAGTTTTGTTTTGTGCCTTCAGCTATCATTTTCTTCTAATTTATCAACCAGTGATTTCTTGTGCACGCTTTGCACCCATTTCTTTGAGCGCATCACAAAATTATCTTCTTTCCCTCGTAATTTGCAGGTAGGGTTTCGTCTATTCTATTCCCCCCTTTGTGTGTTTTAGGTTTTTTTCTTTTTTTATTGTTTTCGTAGTCTTGGTTTAGTTATGGTTTTGTTCGGTTCTTCATTTGTTTGTCTCACTCAGTTTTGAGCGTCAAGGGGTTAGTTTAGGGTTTTCTCTCAAGTCTCAGTCAATTGCAATGTTCGGTCCCCAAAAGGAAGAAGGATTTGAGTAGCACCAAAATTAGAAAGATAACAAGGAAATAGCTAAGGGTTGTCACATTATCAGACTTTCAGTCACCAAAACTACTAAGAAGCACTAGAACTCTGAAACTCCACAACACCGAAGACAAGGATAGGTCATCACTCATTTCACACTTTTGGCCTTTTGGCCTCTGATACCACCAATCTTTGAAACACCAATAATTCACCTGTACATATCCCAAACCCTTTCACCCTTTTGTACCTTTGTACACCAATGTTTCCCTCACACTTGTCAACTCCAAAACTCCAAAATCTCATTCAACATCTAAGCTTTCATCTTTTGACATTTTAGAGTTTGATCTTATCTTTGCTATCCACATGTCCAAAACTATGAAAAGAGAAGTTAGACCTTTTTTTGCTGGCTACTGGCTTCTCGGTTTGACTCTTTGGGTTGAGTGAGACTTGCTAGCTTAGTTTCTAGTTGTTTTTATTAAATTTTGGTTGATAGTTGCATGTTTGTTTGTAGAATTATAGAAAATAAAACTAGTTCACCAATGAAATACCTATTCAAATGATACCATGTTCCTTCTAGGGTCAGGAATCTCCACAGTGATATCACAAACACCGATATAGGGAACGCAAACTAGAATGATTTTCTCATGAAATGTGCCAATCCTAATGGAAGGTTGGCTAAATGCACTTCCCTTGTTATCTCAAGTCTATTCAATGTTACAACACATCCTATATCCATATTATCTTCAGACCTGATCATGACCCTCACACAAAACTATGATCCCGATGAGAGGGTAGTGAAGAATAAAAAAGGGGATATTGTCGTCAACATCAAGTCAAACAACATTGAAGATGTCTTCCACTTGTGAAAGGGGGTTGACAGATTTTATGCCTTTTCTATCGACAAGGGTTTATAATGGTTCATAAATAACACTCAAAATGCTTATGAAATTATGAACAAGGAGTACTTGATGAAACCTCTCCCCAAGAATAAACTAGAGATAATTTACATGAGAAGGGGATATTTGAAGGATGATATCCAGGTCACAGTCACCATGCTGAGTGTTAGTAATAACTGAGAGGGGGGGGTCAATCAGTGGCCTCAAAAATTAATCCTTAAATCAACCCTTAAAACTTATTACCACTTTTAAGCCTCTAGTTATACTCGGTCCTACAAGATGAATGCCTTGAAATACTTATAAAAAATTTCTACTTGTCAGAATGCTTTGTAAAACCTTCTTTTGTATGTTTACTGATAAGCAGTCTATCATTTACCAAAACACAATAAATAGCGAGAGTATACCGATCAATCCATAATAGCATATGTGAAATGTAAAATAGTAAAGTAATGAAACATAAACACATAACACATGGATTTTTAACATGGAAACCCTATTAAGGGAAAAACCACTAGGACTGGTACCAAAAATTTTCACTCTTCTGAAGTGAGCTCGGTTAACATCCAACCCTATTAAAGGTTACAAACACATAGTTAGGTGTGACCTTGTTAGAGGATTTAAAAGATAGTTTTTCACCTAGTATCTGGCATCTAATGCTACCATCCTTGATCAAACACTCACCTGGCCTGTCAATAGGTATCAGGCATATCCAATGCTACTTTCTATGATCAAAATTTTTGATACTCCTTGGGATGTATCTCAATTACAAAAGACTTTTAAGTCCTGCTCGGTTAAGACACTTGATGCTTCAATGGTTAAACTGAAACACTAAATGATTTGTTCACACATACAACTTGAATTGTATATTTTTAGATATATTGTAAGTGCATTACCTCTCTGATCAATATAATCAATTCAATACCTTTTCTCCATATTGTTATGCTCTATGATATTGTTTCATTGTTTGTCGGTGTCTACAGAATGTAGCTCTTTCCTCAACTTGTTGATCAAGTCTGAATGAAGACTTTCTTCTCCTTCAAAATCTCTTCAGCATCTATTTTATCTTCTCTTGTTCACCCCACATAATTTTTAATAAATTGGGTTTGTCTCTTTATACACATGATTCACCATTTCTTGGTTTTCTTGATTCTTGGCATGATCAACAATTCTCACAAATTAGATTTAAATAAAAACTCCAGTTTTATCTTGTAGAGATCTTCTTGCCTACTGGACAAATCAAATTTAAATCAATTACTTATCCTCGGCTTTGTCTTTTTGATTAAATAATGATAAGTATCAGTTAATTCTATTTATAGTTCTTGACAACTAAGCATTTTGTCATTTTTGAATTCTCTGTTATGTCAGTCAACACTTTAGTTAGTCATCGGTGATAACTGACTATTTCGTCGGTGTGACTCCAGTTGTCTTTAGGATCTCCATCCGTTGAGCAACACTCTAATTCTTTTTGTCGGGTTACTCTGTGATTTTTTGTGCATTTTCTCGTCGCGTAACACTATGACTTTTCTCTATTACTCTATCTGTCAGTGTGCACTTTGTCGGTGTATACTATCACTTTGTGAATACTTGACTTATATGCATTACTTATAGCATAGCCTTTGATTCATTGGTTCTTTGAAGTCTTTGGTAGTATTTCCATGACCATATAGATTATATTAAGTTGACATCAATGACAATACAGTACATTAACTGATTTAATGCCTTGCATGATCATCAACATAACATCTTCAAACATTCAATTAGTTATAGTTCATCAATCTCTCCCTTTGGCATTAATGGAAACACACTACATTATCACACTATATTATTACTAATACAATATTAAATATAATAGTTAAAGTTCATCAAAAAACCAATTTTATGTACTATAACCGACACAAATATCTGGTCCTCAGTAAGCTTCTCATAGCTTAGATTTGATTCTTGTAGCTTTTTGTCTGTCTTTAATCTCTTCACTGGATAGATGTAGAATCTTTCTTTCTCTGATGTGATGTGTTCTTCTTCTATTTCAAACTCTCTCCCTTTAACTTTTCTCTTTTCTTTTGATGTCTCTTGTCAGCAAATCTCTTCCTTTGTATATACTCTCCCTTTCTTGTTACATCTCTTCGTTTGGATACTGTGATGGATATAATCTCCATCTCTCCCTGATGTATAATCTCTCCCATGGATATAATCTCTCTCTAAAGTGATAACGGATATAATCTCTCCCTTTGACAACAATTCCAAACAAATATTTTTGATAGTAATGCCAAATGGATCCTTTCTATCCATAATATACTCCTTGAATTTCCCAATCCATCGGTAACACACCTTGTTGTGTATAGATTTATCTTTGAAGTCCATTTATTTTCTTGCATCAACATGAATGACATTCTGATAATTTGTAGGCTGATGCAACCTTCTTGTCATTTTACTGACCAGTAGACAAGGGTCTAACCCCTAGTCTCTTTCTCAAGTACTCAAATGCATCCTTGGGTATTGGCTTGGTGAAGATATTGGCTAATTTCTCCTTGGATTGCACATACTCAAGTATCGCCTCCTTTGCTTGAACTTGTTCTCTCAAATAATGATACTTTATGGCAATATGCTTTGTTTTAGCATGCATGACTGGATTCTTGAAAATGTTTATTACACTTGTATTATCACAATAGATAATTACTGGTTCAAGAATTTTCATATGTATACCTTCCAATAACTGTTTGATCCATGCAATATTTGAGCAATTTGCAGCAGCAAAAACATACTCTACTTCTGTAGTAGACTGAGAGATGCATCCTTGCTTCTTACTGATCCATGTGACAAGTTTGTCACCCATAAACAATACTCCTCCAGTTGTACTCTTCTGGTCATCAATATTTCCAGCCCAATCAGTGTTGGTAAAGACCTCAAGTTCAAATTTCCCTTCTCTTCTATACCATAATCCATATTCCTCAGTATTCTTCAGATATCTTAGGATTCTTTTCATAGCAGTCATATGTGATTCTCTAGGATTAGCAGAAAATCTAGCAACTATTCCTACTGCATGTGCAATATCTGGTCTAGTATGTACAACATACATGAGTTTTCCAATGATTGATCTATACAAAGTTTGATTTACCTCTGATGACTTGTCCTCCTTTTTCAGCTTACATCCAGTTGCCATCGGTGTTCCAACTGGTTTGGACTCTTCCATCTTGAATATTTTCTATACTTCTTTGATGTATTTGGATTGTGTAATAAAAATACCTTCATCTTATTGCATGATCTATAGACCAAGAAAGAACTTGATCTCTCCAAACATAGACATCTTAGATTCTTTGCTCATTTCATTTACAAATTATTTTCATAGCATATCATTGCCTCCAAAAATGATGTCATCAACAAATATCTCATGAATCAAAATGTTAGCATCAATATCTTCCTTTAAATAAAGATTACTGTTTTCACTAGTCCTTACAAATCCAATACTTATAAGATAGGAATGAAGTCTTTCATACCAGGCTCAGGGTGCTTGTTTCAATCCATACAGGGCTTTGTGTAGTCTACATACCATTTCCCTCTTGTCTAGATCAACAAACCCTTCTAGTTGTTCAATGTATACCTCTTCTTCATGTATTCCATTTAGGAATGTATACCTTGAATCCTTTACATGTAGCATAAGCAAGTAATATTCTTACTCCTTCTATCCTAGCAATGGGTGAAAAGGTCTCTCCATATTCAATCCCTTCTTCTTGTGCATACCCCTTGCATACTAGTCTTGCTTTATTTCTGGTGACTTCTTCATTCTCATTCAGTTTATTTCTGAATATCCATTTTGTACCATTGACATTCTTGTCATCTGGTCTTGGTACAAGTGTCCATGTCTTGTTTTTGTCAATCTTCTCAATCTCCTCATTCATAGCACTAATCCATTCTTTATTATCAACTGCAGCATTGACAAATTTTGGCTCATAATCACAAATAAGACCTCTTGTATTTAGAGACCTGATCATGACCCTCGCACAAAACTATGATCTTGATGAGAGGGTAGTGAAGAATAAAAAAGGGGATATTGTCCTCAACATCAAGTCAAACAACATTGAAGATGTCTTCCACTTGCCAAAGGGGGTTGACAGATTTTATGTCTTTTCTATCGACAAGGGTTTATAATGGTTCATAAATAACACTCAAAATGCTTATGAAATTATGAACAAGGAGTACTTGATGCAACCTCTCCCCAAGAATAAACTAGAGGTAATTTACATGAGAAGGGGATATTTGAAGGATGATATCTAGGTCACAGTCACCATGTTGAGTGTTAGTAATAACTAAGGGGGGGAGGGTGAATTAGTGGCCTCAAAAATTAATCCTTAAATCAACCCTTAAAACTTATTACCACTTTTAAGCCTCTAGTTATACTCAGTCCTACAAGATGAATACCTTGAAATACTTATAACCAATTTCTACTTTTCAGAATGCTTTGTAAAACCTTCTTCGGTATGTTTACCGATAAGCAGTCTATCATTTACTGAAACACAGTAAATAGCGAGAGTATATCGATCAATCCAGAATAGCATATGTAAAATGTAATACAGTAAAGGAATGAAACATAAACACATAAAACATGGATTTTTAATGTGGAAACCCTGTTAAGGGAAAAACCACTAGGAGCGGTACCCCAAATTTTTACTCTTCTAAAGTGAGCTCGGTTAAGAGCCAACCCTATTAAAGGTTACAAACACACTGTTAGGTGTGACCTTGTTAGAGGATTTAAAAGATAGTTTTTCACCTAGTATCTGCCATCTAATGCTACCATCCTTGATCAAACACTTAGTTGGCCTGTCAATAGGTATCGTGCATATCCAATGCTACTTTCTATGATCAAACTTTTTGATAATCCTTGGGATGTATCTCAATTACAAAAGACTTTTATGTCTTGCTCGGTTAAGAGACTTGATGCTTCAATGGTTAAACTGAAACACTAAATGATATGTTCACACATACAACTTGAATTGCAGATTTTCAGATCTATTGTAAGTGCATTACCTCTCTAATCAATATAATCAATTCAATACCTTTTCTCCATACTGTTATGCTCTGTGATGTTGTTTCACTATTCATCGGTGTCTATAGAATCTACCTCTTTCCTCATCTTGTTGATCAAGCTTGAATGAAGACTTTCTTCTCCTTCAAAATCTCTTCAGCATCTATTCTCTCTTCTCTTGTTCAGCCCACTCAATTCGTAATGAATTGGGTTTGTCTCTTTATAGACATGATTCACCATTTCCTGGATTTCTTGATTCTTAGCATGATCCATAATTATTGCTAGTTAGATTTAAATAAAAACTCCATTTTTATCTCATAGAGATCTTCTTACCAACTGAAAAAATCAGCTTTAAATCAATTACTTATCCTCGGCTTTATCTTGTTAATTAAAACATTGATAAGTATCAGTTAAGTCTATTTATAGTTCTTGACAGCTAAGCATTTTTTCATTTTTGAACTCTTTGTTCTACTGGTCAACACTTTAATTATTCATCGGTGATAACTGGTTGTTTCATCGGTGTGACTCCAGTTGTCTTTGGGATCTCCGTCTGTTGGGCAACACTGTAATTATTTTCGTCGGGTTACTCTGTGCTTTTTTGTGTAGTTTCTCATCGGGTAACACTGTGAATTTTCTCTATTACTCTATCCATTGGTGTGCACTCCTT
Source organism: Thuja plicata (assembly GCA_018584345.1). Lineage (NCBI taxonomy): Eukaryota > Viridiplantae > Streptophyta > Pinopsida > Cupressales > Cupressaceae > Thuja > Thuja plicata. The sequence goes on along the minus strand of MU223562.1, from coordinate 1,004,682 downwards.
CGATGTATACTGTCACTTTGTGAATACTTGAATTATATGCATTACTGATAGCATAGCCTTTGATTCATTGGTTCTTTGAAGTCTTTGGTAGTATTTCCATGACCATACAGATTTTATTAAGTTGACATCAATGACAATACAATACATTAACTGATTTAATGTCTTGCATGATCATCAACTTAACATCTTCAAACATTCAATCAGTTATAGTTCATCAGCTGAGTAGGTTATATGGGATTCCACAATAAATCAAACTTGAGCACTAGATGATTTTAATGATCAAAAGGATTAAGGGGAGGAGAGCTAGATTCAATTCGGATACCAATTTAAGTGACAACTTAGATGATAAATTGGTAGCAATAAATAAAAATCCATGCTTCTACATGACTTCTTATGTGGTTTATGTATTGGTTTCTAGGGCATAATACCCAGGGTTAGTAAAAAGAGGAGCATTTGGTCAACCCACTGCATGGCCATTTAGTGTATATCTGAAGTTGGTTAGGAAAGAGAATTTGAAAGATATCTCAGAGTATAGAATTATCAATGAAACCTTTGTCTTTGCAAACATCCATTCAATTGAAGGTGATTATGTAAAGAGTCTCTCTGAGGAAGTTGCTGCTAAGGCTCGGGAAATAGGTGCCTATTATTTTTAGTTTAAGACTTTCACATACATCACAGTGGCAGGGTGCACTCTTGCACCAAAGAAGCTTCCCAAATATCCTTATGATAGGATAACTATTTTGAAGATGGCTAGGAATATTTCAGATGCCTACAAACACATCAAGCATAAGAAAAAACATTGTTGGCACTTCCACATTTCAATCGGCCCCCATTCTCTACAAGATATGAAAGTATGCAAGTCTCTGGCTTTTAAATGGGATGAATGTCCATTACAAATGTTCATTTGTATCAAAACCATATTTTATGCCATCAGAACTTATGGTCATATCATGGGTAGGCATTTTTTCATGAGCCTCATATTGAGGATCATTGGATAAATTTTATAGATGACTATAAGGTTAGGATCCGGGACTACTGCAGAATGTCTCTTGAGTTTGCACAAACTGCCTTAGAGCTCCACATTTTACCCAAGGTATAGGATATGGAGACTGAAGATTAATTGGATCCTCTATATAATGAAGACATAATATATGCAAGGGCCATTTTGAAAACAGAGGTAGATAAGGAATAAAATGACAATATTGAATTCAAGGCCAGTCATGTGATAAAGACAACCAAGGAATGGATTAAAAGGACATACAAAATGGATCCCATACCAATGAATCCAAAATTGGATACATGATCCAAAGGAGATAAGGGAAAAAGGAAAGAAGATAGTAATGCCTAGGTTCAAAGAGGCAGCTCCTCAAAAACTGGAGATAGTTTACAGACATGATCGGCTAGTCGTGTATGGAAAAAATCCAAATGCAAACCCGACAAGAAAAAGAATGAATGGAATTATCTCTCCACCTCCTGATTAGATACCATTCACACAAGGAAAAGCACCTAATCCAGGCTGATATCCAACTTTAAAGATCATAGGACCCAAAACCACCCAGGAAGAGAAGAGGAAGGTATACAAAAGGAAGAGATTTTCTATATCTCTGCAGTTGGAAACTTTGCAAGAAGAAAAGGAAGAAGAAGAAGATGAAGTTCCCTTAACAAGGAGAAAATGATCGGGAACAACAACCACCAAAATAAAATCTCAAGAATAAAATGTTTTAATCGATGTAGATACAAGTACACAAGAGGAGCAAGTAGATCCCTAAGATTCCCTTGGTCCTGATGAGTTTTTATATTTTATTTTCATAATATTGTAGGGTTCAAGGATCAAATGACATACCAACCTAATCAAACTATAGAGATAAATGTGGGAGAACAGGTATCATTGGTCTCTCAAGTTACTCTTCCTCCTCCTCTATCCTAATTCATCGCCCCTACTATTGAAAAACTATTGGTAGAATCAGATTCAAATAAATGGATGTATACATAGATTCCTTCATCCACCATGGAGTCTATGGAAGTGGAGGTCCAAACTACTCAATATCTTCCCAATGTCCAAGTATCACAATTAGAACAAGGAGAGTTTTCGCAAGACATGCCAATTGATAAAGAGACTGGAGGTGATGCAAATATAGAATAGATTTCATGCACTCCACCTCCTATTTATACAAATCCTCCTCTTATTATTACTACTCATGCACCCACATCTCTACCTTATGTTCAAACTCCCATTCCTCTTCCTTCCATTCAAACACCCACGCCTTTGCCTTCTTTTCATTTTCCCACAACTCCATCTTCCATTAAAATTCTTACTCCTCCACCTTCTGCTCCCATTTCTTCTTCAATCCCAATTAACCAAGCCCTTTTGTCAACAATGTTAGCACCATATTTGTAGGCAAGGACAAGACAAGTAACACATCTATGGGAAAATGTATTAACAAGTTCATCCGATGATGTTGAAGAGCCTCTAGTAGAGAAGGATTCTAAAAGGGAAGAGAGTACTCCTCATGAAGATGTTGTTAATATCTAAGTTTTGTTGATGATTAGTGCCCAACACTTAGTCATTTGATTAGGCAGTTTTAGTTGGCTATCACTATGGCCGAGCTAAAACTATGCAAGGCCGAGCAACATTGTCAAGCAGTTTTCAGTATGCCTAGTTACATTGCCGAGCTGAGTTACATTGCCGAGCCAAGTAGAGACAAAGATGTTAAATGCCGAGAGAAAGATAGTCAAGTGCTGAGTAGAATAGTTTTTGTATACTTTTCAGGAATGATACAAACTTAAAGGATAAGTGATCAAGCTGACTTATATAAGCTTTTTGGGCCGACATTGTGTGCATTTAATATTTTTATAAGGAGTTAATTATGCATTTAATTGTTTTATCCTATGCATGACTCATTATAAGCATTAACTGCCTTACCATCAAGGTATGGATATTAGATCTTGATCATTGATCTAGATCTCACTGTCAGATCTATATAGATATATTAGATTGCTTTGAAACCCTATTTTTGTATGTATGTGCAAGAGGTAGAAGAGTAGTTGATGAAGTGACTACATTTTGATGTGAAATGCATAGAGGGTTATTTTGTTTAGAAGCAAAGATCAAGTAGAGCATAACACAGTGAACAAAAGAGTAAAGGTATATTAGATTATAAGATCAGAAGAGATACTGAAAAGAGGAGATCCGTCATCAGCATCAGAGTGCATATCGAAGGATCAGTACTTGAGACTTTCTAATCATTATATCAGGTGAAAATCTCTTAACAGAGTGGTTTTAGCAGGCCTTTATTTATCTCTTAACATAGTGCTTACTTCATTGTAAGTTTAAATCCTTTAACAAGGTAGATTGTAATGATCTGAAGCTTTTAACAGAGTAGACCTCTAACAGGGTAGATTACATTTTGTAATCAAACATTGTAACCTTATCAGGTACACTTTATTACTGCAATAGTGGAGACTTTTGTGGGTGCCATCCCCACCCCAGTTTTACCTATTTAGGTTTCTAGGTTACCAAATTGTCTTGTTATATGTTACTTATTTCATGGTGTGGATTCTATTTAAGATTACATTAGATTCATTTATGTATGAATGTGGATCAGTTTGTTTTAAGTGTTTAATTTTGAAGATCTGATTCACCCCCCCCTCTCAGTATATTACTTTCCCATTATTGTATTTCCAACAATTGGTATCAGAGGTAGAGTTCTCTAAAAGGTTATAATCAGCTTGAGAATATAGATATTGAAATGAAGATCTACAAGATGGGTAAAGTCATTGAGAATCAAAAGATTGATGTTCAACTAGCACTCCAATAGCTTGAGTCTGCAAGACAAGAATTAAAGAAGTCCTTGGCTGCAAGGAAAGATTTGGCCAAATAGATGAATGACACTCATTATCAGGAAGAAGACACAACAAATCTATTTCAGAATGGAGATTCAACTGAGAGCAATGCAACAATAGCAGATCTACTAGAAAAGAACAGTGCACTATGTGAAGAAGTCAAAAATCTGAAAAAGGAACAAGAAGCCCAATCAATAAGAATGTGTGAAGTTGTTTAATAGAAAAAGAAAGCCAAAGATGACAAGGCTATGGCAGAAGAAGACAAGAGAATGCTGACTACCAGACTTGATGAAAGAACACATGATGTGCAAACCATGATAGTCAATCAAGTTTACATGGCAAATCAACTACTACTTGCAAATCAGGAGATCAGCAGGAAAGACTTGGAGATTGTTAATCTTAGATCTAAGAATAGTTAATTGAAAGATGAATTGAGATATGAGAAAGAAATCAATAATAGAGTGAATGATCCAAGTGCAACTATGAGCTACTTTGAACAATTGATGGAAGCATCAAGAAGACCTAAAGATTCTTCTGGATTAGGTCACACTGAACAACATACAACAACTGAAGATGGAGAATCATCCAAGATAGGTGAAAGAAAGAATGCAAAGTCGAGAAACAAGAAACCTATTTGTCACCACTATGGAAAACCAGGTCATACAACAAACATATGCAGAAGCAAGAATGGTAAGTCCAATCATAACACTAACTTTAATGGTTATTGCTTTAATTGTAATAAGTTTGGACATCAAGCACGAGAATGTAGGGAAAAGGCAAGAAAAACACCTAGACTCAAAGGTAATTGCTATAATTTTCACAAATTTGGTCATAGAGCACAAGATTGCAGATCTAAAGGTAAACAGAAATGGACATCAAAGGTACAGGAGAAATCACCAAGAAAAGGCAATCATTACAATTGGGATTACAATACATGGCATAGTTGTCATTATTGTGGTGAGTACAGATATGTTCCAGAAAATTGCATAAGGACACATTTCAGAGGTAAGTCTAAAAGTTGGATGAATGGAAGCTTAGTTTGTCACAGTTGTTTGAAAATTGGTCATACAAGGAAAGATTGCAAAACTAGAGCACCAGCTCCTACTGTTGAGAAAATTAGGGAACATATGAACAAGACATGGGTTAAGAAGTCTGAACCATGCAGTAGTGAAGCTAATGAAGCTGAGGTCACCCAATCCAATGGATCAGGTGATCACATCATCTCCAACTAAGAGAAAGAGGTATGTAAGGAATTGTATTTAAAATTCATATCTTACATTAGTTCCTAACATGAAATGTACAAAAGTTCCATATTTGCATATGCTAAGATGCACCAGGACATATCTGAAGACAAAATTCCAAGATGAGAAAATTGCACTACAGGTGTTGAGTACTATTCATGGACAGTAAAGCTGAGTTCTTTAGTGAAAGCCGAGTTTTGTTGGCCGAGTGAAATTTTTTGAAGGCTGAGTGGAGTGAGCCGAGTGGGATGCAAGTTGTATTAAGGCCGAGGATAGTTGGCCTGCACTAACTCAATGGGAAAAAAATTTAATGCTCACCTACTTTTACCCTTCGAAGCATATAAGGGATGAATAGTTCACATTTCATTTTTACCTTGTGATTTTACTATTTAAAGAGTGAATCGAAGCGATTTACAGAATTGATCTTAATGGAGCTAGGAATGAATATTTAATCAGTGTGCCAATGGAAATCTTAAAGTGAACAGTGAACAGAGAACAGTGAGAAGCATCACTTGCCGAGGTATTCTATTTTTCCATCTCTTAAACCCTAAATTTTAGAAGTATGGCTGCAAATTCTTCCGCACCAACCAAGAGTATGGAGGCAGAACAAGAAAAAATTTAGTTGATTCAGAGTGATGAATGTGAACCTCTCAACTTTTGAGCCATTCTAAAAAGTGCAATTCAAAGTGATTTGACGGGAGCCCTCTCATCCATTCATCCCAAGGTACTCATGATTCATGATGTTCGATCATGCTATATGGTTAAAATTGGAGAAGTAGGAGATAATGAATTGAGGAAATCCTACAGTAAACTATGTGATAACAGAGTTCTTAAGGAAGAATTCAAACACTTAGCCAAAAAAGGGTTAACTTGTGCCCTAGATTTTCCCCAAGGAATTAAAGATGAATGGATCAAAGTTATCCTTAGCAGAGTTCATGACATGAGCATGTGGCTAGACAATGGACCAGTCAAGATCACCAAGGGTATGATTCATCAAGTGACTGGATATCATGTAGTGAAGGGGAAGCAAACCATGAGGGATAACAATAAAGAGGAAATTACATTGAACATTGGAGCAGTATGGAATAACAGAGGTATGACTATCTCTACAATTATTGATCTAGAACTTGATTTTGGAGTAAGGGTAATTGCACACAAGTTCTATCAGTCTAGCAGATTGGAGAGTGTTCCCTATACATCAATTGATTAGGCATGGAAAATTGTGAAGAAGAATCACACATATGATCTTTCCAAGCTACAATAGACATAGTTATCTGAGAACCTTGCATCAATCAGAAAGGCTAAGAGCTCGTCATGTAAGTTTGGTTCTTTACTAGTTTGTATATTCTTCTACATTCAGAATACATTTCCTACTCTAGGAAATATTGTGTGGAAAAAGGATAGGCCCATAACAGTTTAGATTAGTGAATGTATAAAGAAACTAGGGAGAAATTTCAATAGAATTATGGGTAGCTATTTTGTAGAATTCAACAAGAAAATGAGATTAAGGACTAGGATTCCTAAGTCACTAGTAGAGAAACACTATGAGGAAATATGTTTTCTAGTTGACACAGATAACACTTATATCAAGGCAGTAATTCCTATAATAACATGTTTGGAGCCATTTCCATATGAGATTAATGTTGATGAAGCATTAGCCACCATCATTGCACTCCTAGCCGAGGCAATTGACACCACTGTAGAGAGATTTGGATACTATGATGAAGCTAAGGCTAAAATCTCTAGAAGTTTGATTGAAGGAACTATAGAGAGGAAAACAAAGAAGATAGTGAAAAATCTGAAGAAAATGGTTGGCTTGGGTAGTGATGAAGAACCTAAGGATGCACCTCTAGGTTTTTCCACTAGATAAGGTGAGGATATTTCTACTGAGGAGGAAGTCAGTGCATCAAAAGAAATTACACAGAAGGCTAAGGGAAAGAAGCCATCAATTTTTATTGTAACCAAGCCTAGCCGAGCAAAACCTAAGGTTACACCTCCTGTAATTAATCATCCAAGGACAAGAGCATCTACTGTCACTTCCCCAGTAGAAGTGAAAACAAAAGTATATGGCAAGAGAAAAGTTGTAGAGAGAAATTCTGGTTAGGAAGCAAAGGTTGCTCCTAAGGCTATGCTGAGTAAGCCAGCAAAAAGACCAAGAAGGAAATGAAATTTGTAGATAGATAGTGATAAGGAGATGACAGAAATAGATGTACCCATTAACATACCTACAACTCAATTCAAGAAACTAGCAAGCATTGATGAGGTATGTGATACTTTAAGGAATTCAGCAGGGTTAGCAACATTCAAGTTCATCAAATATGACAAGTTGAAAACAACAGATAGGCACAAAGTTCAGGAAGCACCCTTGGACATGATGAGCACCTTTAAATTGACTTCTAAAGAGATAGGAAATCATGTGTCTGATGAACTATATGAATTTGTTTCAATCAAATGGGAATTTGCACTTGCCACTGAGAGACAGATCTGAGAAGGAACATTAGCCACAATAATTCCAGACTTAACCTCTAAACAACGAACAAGGATTTGGAAAGAGATTTTTGGATTGGTCATTCCAAAAGATAATAAATCTGGTGAAGGGACATCCAAGTCAAAGGAACAAGTAGCTGAAGAAAAGACTATCCCTGAACCATAGATAGTCAAAGATCAAATTGCCACTGAATAGGAAAAGACCAAGGATGCATTAGATGCAACACACACTATTGATCTGACTGCAGGCAATCCTATGGATTATCTAGTTGATGATCCAAGCAATTTGAATGCCGAGGAACAACAGATGCTGAGTGGAAAAGACACTAATTCACCTATTAAGGTAGATGAAACAGAAGAAGGGAAGACCACAACATATGAGGAAGTAATTGAAGTTGTTAGTGATCAGAAAGTTGAAGGACAAAAGAAAACAATTGAACAAGAGGTAACTTCACAAGATCCACCTATTTTAGAGGTTGTGAAGACAGTTTTAGATAGTGGAGTTGTAACAACAGAAGTTGTTGATAAGCCTAAAGAAGAAGAGGCAGCACAAGTGTTGGTTGAGTTACCACACTCTACATCATCCACTCCCATAGGTCCTAAAACTGGTGGTATGCCAAATCCACATACTATATTGACAGAATTGAAGGAGGCATTGGATACTAAAAGTGTAAAAGGGAAAGACATTATGCTGCTGAGCATAAATTCTCTAGAAATGAAGAAGAAGAAGATCTTGAAGAAGAAGTCACAAATTTTAGATGTAATATTAGATGAAGTCATTTTCATTCCACAATGGGATCCCAATGAGTTATCTTTTGAACAAATTGGGACTCTTCAAGAGTTGCTTAAAAGTAAGAAGAGATAGGAAGAGATGAAGATAGAACAAAAGCAAAAGTAGGTGTTGCATGACATCAAAGACATATTTACAAAAGCTTTTGACTTAGAGGATGAAATTCCTCAAGCTCCAATCAATGATCAGCTCATCACCATTGTACATAAAGTAACAGATGAGGACATAGACAACATTGAGAAGCTTCTACAATGGTCCCGGAGAAGATTTGAGAGAAAATTTCTAGAGAAGATCTCAGAAGAAATAGAAACAAAGCAGGTTGAACTTTCTGTTCTTGTAGAAACCTTAGAGAAAGTTACAGCCAATTTTTATTCTTTGTATAAGAAATTATGTGATGTTGAATTTTTCACAAAGGATAATTTACATCTTGTTGAGAAGCTACAGTTAGATTTGAGATCAAATGGTGCTACTTTAGGTAAAGATACTACCTCCAGTTCTTTACATTTTAATAAGTTGATGAATGCACAAAGGAGAATGGTTGAGCTTATGGCTAAAGATGGTCACATAAGGGCCAAGTTGATAACTATGCAGACAAGCTTGTTTCCTCACTTGGAGGTAATACAGAAGGAACTCTCAAAAGCAAAAGAGTTATCACAGAGTAGTGCAAACTTATCCACTGCAGAAAGTTTAGTGAGTCTAGCTGCCGAGCTATAAATCAAACTGGAAGTTATGAAGGTTGCAAAGGACAGTTGGGATACAACATTTGAATCCACCCTGCAGCTTCATAAGCAATTTTTGGATAAGTATAACTTAACCCCACAAGAAATCAGTGACAAAAACAAGGGGGAAGTTAGTAAGGAATTTAGTACTACTGAAGGAGGAAGTTAGTACAGAAGTTGGTAAGAAGATATGAAAGGATACATCAGTATAGCAAAGGTACACTCGTATATAGTTTTTGAAGGCATTGTAAAATTTTTGTATAAGTATATTCCTAGGGGGAGTACTTAGTGTACTTAGGCAATATTTTGATGAAATGTACAGAAGTAATGATAAGTGTTTTTTTCCACTAATATCAAAGGGGGAGATTGTTAATCTCTAAGTTTTGTTGATGATTATTTCCCAACACTTAGTCATTTCATTAGGCAGTTTTAGTTGGCTATCACTATGGCTGAGCTAAAACTATACAAGGTCGAGCAACATTGTCAAGCAATTTTTAGTATGCCTAGTTACATTGCCGAGCTGAGTTATATTGCCGAGCCGAGTAGAGACAGAGATGTTAAATGCTGAGCGACAGAGAGTCAAGTGCCGAGCAAAATAGTTTTTGTATACTTGTCAGGAATGATACAAACTTAAAGGATAAGTGATCAGGTCAACTTGTATAATCTTTTTGGACTGACATTGTGTGCATTTAATATTTTTATACAGAGTTAATTATGCGTTTAATTGTTTTATCCTATGCATGACTCATTATAAGCATTAATTTCTTTACCATCAAGGTATGGATATCAGGTCTTGATCATTGATCTAGATCTCACTGCCAGATCTATATAGATATATTAGATTGCTTCGAAACCCTATTTTTGTATGTATGTGCAAGAGGTGGAAGAGTAGCTGATGAAGTGACTGCATTTTGATGTGAAATGCACAAAGGGTTATTTTGTTCAAAAGTAGAGATCAAGCAGAGCATAACACAGTGAACAACAGAGTAAAGGTATATTAGATTATAAGATCAAAAGAGATACTGAAAAGAGGAGATTCATCATTAGCATCAGAGTGCATATCGAAGGATCAGTACTTGAGACTTTCTAATCATTGTATCAGGTGAAAATCTCTTAACATAGTGCTTACTTCATTGTAAGTTTAAATCCTTTAACAAGGTAGATTGTAATGATCTAAATATTTTAACAGAGCAGACCCCTAACAGGGTAGATTATATTTTGTAATCAAACATTGTAACCTTATCAGGTACACTTTATTACTGCAGTAGTGGAGACTTTTATGGGTGCCATCCCCACCCTAGTTTTACCTATTTGGGTTTCTGGGCTACCAAATTGTTGTGTTATGTGTTACTTATTTCATGGTGTGGATGCTATTTAAGATTACATTAGATTCATTTATGTATGAATGTGGATCAGTTGTTTTAAGTGTTTAATTTTGAAGAGCTGATTCACCCCCCCCTCTCAGTATCTTTCTTTCCCATTATTGTATTTCCAATAGATGCACCTAAAGAAGCAAATAGAACTACTGGGAAAAAACTAGAGGAAGCAAAAGAAGAAGGGCTAGAAGACAAACAAGATTCAGAGATAAGGAAAGATTTGGAGAAGGAAGGAGAAGGGGAGGAGGAGATGGAAGTCCAAAATATGGAAGAAATAACTTAAATGATAAATATTGTCCCATTTGAGACGGTCACTTCATTTACCAAGCCCACATGGTTCACCAAGGAAATACATCCAAGGAAGAGAGTTTACATTGAGGAAGAGGATAGAAACATGGTGGTTTTAAGCCAAACTTTCCATAGGGGTGAATTCAATTGCTTGGAAAGTACAATGTCCTATGTCACTCAAGACCATAAAGGTTGGTGGAAGGCACATGTTGTAGTATTCACGGTGAAAACCAGTGAATCAAAGATCACTCCTACGGATTAAACTTTCTAAGAGGTTGACTTTGGTGAACCTACCAAAGAAGGGAGTAAGATGTTGGCAACACTATGGAAGGGATAATTTTAGTGGTAAATATTTGTCATTTGGAAAATGTCTCATGTTGGTGACCTAAGATTTGGTGAATGATATATGTATATTGGGTTGGCCATGTTTCCCAAACTTTATAAATATTGGGTCGAATGCTCGGGCCCATCACCCATCAGTTTATGTAATTTTCTCCTTTTCATTCACAATATCACCTATCAAATCTAAATTTTGGACATGGTAAATTGAAAAATGTCTCCTACAATTTCCAAAGCTTGTCTTAATCGACGACCCATATTCATCAATGGTGTGTACATGTGTCTCTATTCTAGAGACTCTTGGTGGAATCTTTGTGTCCTTTAAGACTTTGGCCTAAAATAGAATTCATGCCATTTATTTTTGATAATCCAGCGGTTAAAAAAGAAGGGTTAATTCCTATCATCCAATATAAAATTAACTCATGGTGCCTTAAAAAATTAATCAAAGTCATTTGAGCTTTTAGGGGTGCTGCCTCTTGACCTCGTCTTAGGGCCGCTGCCCCCAAACCATCATTGAATAATTTGCGGGGTAATTGCACCGAAAAAATGGGAAAATTTAACCTTTGAGTCTGATAATTGATTAAGAAATTTTTTTCAATAATGAAAGACTCACCATAATTTTACAAATTTTTCATACGATTGAGAAAAATTCTTCAGTAAAATTAATATTTTATCCTTCCAAATTAAAAAAATCCACCAATAATATTAATTTTTTCCTCCTAAAATATTATAGGATTCGCTAGGATTTTACATATTTTCCTAAGGGGAGGCAGGGGGTTCTTAAATTTATCCCCGCACTAGGGTTGAAACATGCCATTGGATACATGGATAAAGATGAGGAAATAATAAAATCCTTAATAGATAAAAATGAAGCATTGAAGAACTTCATTGTTAAAATAGCAGTCTCATTGACCTAGACTACCTAGAAGCCTCATTACAAGCTATCTTGAAGAAGATAATTACACCAAAATTACCGGCAGGTGTACCAAGTTATTTCCTTCATGCTTGTACAGATTGGAGGATTTATTTTGAGAAATTTAGAGAGAGCGCCATTAGAGTAATTTTGAAGCCCTCCAGAGTTATCCTCAAGGAGGTCACCAAATTGGTGGATATGATGGGAAAAGATAAAGGACTAGATGTGCAGATTGAGAAATAGAAGAAGGTTCTTAAGGACCTATTGGTTCCTAAAAAGGTTTTACACTTACAAATCCACCAATGCAGTTTTTAATACATTATATAGAGTAGCCAACTCCAATTTTTTGAAAAACAACTTTAAGAAAAATGGACCAACTAACGGGGATACTAATTTATCCCTCTACACTTTAGGTTATTCCATACCAAGGGGGCACTCCTTCTAATGCTTTTGAGTACATACTAAAACTGTGACTACCATTTGTGTTGGAAATACAATATGGGAAAGCAAGATACTGAGAGGGGGGTGAATCAGATCTTAAAATTTTATCCTTTAAAACAAAACTGATTCACAACCATGCATAAATATAATTGAACTATCAACTAGTAGCATCCATGACAGTAAATAAATAACTCAAGAAAAAAGAATTTTGGTAACCCAGAAACCCAATAAGGTAAAACTGGGGTGGGGATGATACCCAAAAAGATCTTCACTACTATAGCAATAAAGTGTGCCTGTTAGGGATACAAAATTTGATCATAATAAGTAATCTACCTAGTTAAAGGTTTTCCTAGTTAAGAGCTTTAGATCATTACAATCTACCTTGTAAAGGGATTTAAAATTACAAAAAAGTAAGCACCCGGCTAAGAGATTTAAAAAGGTCTGTTAGAACCACTCTATTAAGAGATTTCACCTAATACACTAGTTAGAATGTCTCAAGAACTGATCCTTCATTATGCACTTTGATGCTGATAATGGATCTCCTCTTTCCAATACCTTCTCTGATCTAATAATCTGATATGTCTTTACTCTGCTGTTCACTCCTCTTTCAGTCTGATGATCTATGCTTCTTCTATTAATATAACCCTTTGTACATCTCTCATGTACACATACACCTTCTCTATCTCTTCTTGAACACACACACACTATTAGGGTTTAAGAAGCAATCTTAATATACTTCACAAATCTGGCAATTAGATCTAGATAAACGATCAGGATCAAATGCTTATGCCACTTAGGCATTCCAATTTTCTTATTGGCCCCATGCCATGCATTGGGATCAAATAATTAATGCATAATTAACTTTGTTGAAATCATTAAATTCATGAATAAGTCCACCCAAAATGGTTTACCTTCAAGTTTGTGTCATTCTAAACATATATGTCAAAACTATCTTTCTTGGCACATTAAGACTCTGGCACTCGGCATGAACATGATCAACTATTTCTTGATTGCCGAGTCACTTGGAAACCACTATTTGCTTGGCAATGACTATGCCATATTTCTCAGCCTATATTGGATAGCTCGACTATAGTGATGACTGGCTAACCTACCTGGATAAATGACTAAGTGTGGGACACTAATGATCAACAAAACTTAGAGATCAACAATCTCCCCCTTTGATATTAGTGGCAAAAACACACGTATCATTTCTTTACATTCATAAAAATTTTCCCAAGTACACAACATACTCCCCCTTAGATTATACTTTATACTTACATAATATGCATGCCATAAAAAATATCATGCCTGATTCTGCACATCTTTATCCCTTTCCTTATCTGATTCCCCCTTGTTTTTGTCACTGATAGCTGTAGGGTTCAAGTTATAATTATCCAAAAATGAATTATGAAGCTGTAAGGTTAGTGCAAACACTGTATCCCAACTATCTTTTACAAACTTCATGGCTTGTAACTTAATATCTATCTCGGAAGCTAGACTTACCAAACTATCTGTTATAGAGAGATGAGAATCCCTCTTGAATAATTCATTTGCAGCTTTAAGTTCTTTCTGTATAACCTCTAGATGAGGTATTAAGGCAGTCTGAATAGTTACTAACTTTTCTCTAATTCTGCCATCTTCAGCAATAAGCTCGGCTAATATTCTCTGTGCATGAGTCAACTTGTCAAAATGTAAGGAGCTAGAACTAGCATCCATACTCAATGTACTCCATGTTGACTTCAAATCTAGTTGCAACTTTTCACTAAGATGTTGGTTATCCTTGGTAAAGAATTCTACATCACATAGCTTTTTATACAAGGAATAAACATTATTTGCAACTTCTTCAAGTATACTAATAAGAGAAGAAAGTTCAACTTTTTTTATAGCAATCTCTACTGATATCTTCTCCAAAACTTAGTTCTCTCAGAATATTGTAGCAATTTCTCATTTGCCTCAACAATTTCATCATTAACTTTCTGCACAATATGGACTAACTATTCCAGTATTGACATTTGTTAATTTACATCTATTATATCAAAAGCATTAACAAAAATATCCTTTATCTCATGCAAAAATGTCTTTTGTTGGTGTTCCCTCTTCAGTTCCTCTTGTTTCTTTTTCCTCTTCAAAAGGTCTTGTAGATTCTGAATCTGCTCATATGTCAAGTTTTATGTATCCCATTTAGGAATCACAATCACTTCATCCAAAGTGACACTTGGACTAGGTGACATCCTCTTATGTGGCTTCTTCCTTTTGAGTTTTGAAGAGCTGATACTCAGCTCAGTTATAGTGATATCTTTACCTTTGTCAATATTAATTTCACTTTCTTCCTTCAACTGAGTCAAGATTACCTATTGATCAGGTACACTTCCTATTTTAGGTGCAATGGTAGTAGATGATGTAGAGTGTGGTAGATCAACCAACACTTGTATAGCCTCTTGTTATGTGGGCTTATCGACAATTTCTTCCTTCTTATCTTCACTCCCTAAAATTGTTTGTGCAATCTCTAAAATAGGTGGATTTGTATTGATTACCTTCTTTTCTCCTTCTTTCTCTGTCTCAGCCTCAGTTTCCTGAATATGCGATTAAAAACTTGTGGCTACCCAATCATTCTGATCCTCGACATCCACATTGCTATCTTCTCCAAGTGTAGTGTCAATTGGACTATCCATTGTCAAGTATGTAACTTGCACATCACCTATTTCCTCTTGGATTTCAGTTTCAGTTACTACTTGATCTGTATCAATTTCTTTCTCCATTTCCTTTGGCTTTGAGTTGTCTCCATCTTTCTCATCAACCTTCTTAGTAATTAACCCAAAGGTTTCCTTCCATATTATGTTTCTGTGTTGTACTATACCTTAGACATCATTCCTTAGAATTGCATAAGCTCTCTGTTTAGGAATAAATTTCCCTTTATATTGTTCAATGAACTTAGCTATCTATTTCTTTGTTAAGTCAAGAATGATCTTAGCCAATGTTCCTTCCCTTATTTTTCTTTCAATCATCAGTGCATATTACCATTTCTAAGACAAAATATCATATATTTTTATAGGAACATTATCTCCTATTTCTACAGGTTTCATCTTGAATGTTCCCATCATATCTATTAAAGCTTCCTAAATCTTGTGCTTATTTACTACACTCTATTTTTCATACTTTATAAATTTGAATCCTACTAAACCTAAATTACTCCTTAGGTTCTTACATACCTCATCAATATTGGTCATTGGTTTATATGATGTTGTATGTATGTTGCTAGGTACATCTATATCTATCTCCTCATCATCTTCAGATTCCAAGTATAGCTTCCTCCTTGGTCTTTTCTTAGCAGGTTGGCTCGGCATATCCTTGGTTTCAACTTGTTTCCTCTTCCATGAGCTGATCTCCCCAACATTCTTCTTTGTGTATACTTTTGCTTTCTGGGCAAGAGAGGATGCCCTGGTCCTTGGCCGGTTAGAATTAGGAGGGGTAGCCTTAGGTTTAGCTTTGCTTCTTTTAGTTTCCTCGGCAAATAATGGCTGCTTCCCTTTACCTTTCATAATGACCTCTTCTTCAGGTTCACTTTCCTCTTCTTCTTCTTCATTATACATATCTTCTCCATGTCCTGTTGAAAAACCCAAAGGTGCATCATCTACTTCTTCATCACTCTAAATTCCAACCATCTTCTTTAGATTTTTGATGATTTTCTTCCTCTTTCTCTCCATAGTACTAGCCTTCAAATCCATAGTGATTCTGGACTTAGCTTCTTCATAGTTTCCAAAACATTTCACTATACTATCAATTTATTTTTCCAATAAAGCTATTATTGTTGTATATGTCTCATCAATGTTTACTTCATAAGGTAATGGCCTTAACCATGATACCCTCGACACTACTACTTGCACATAAGTGTAATCTGTCTCTACAAGGAAACAAACATACTCATAATGTTTTTCAACTAGTGAACTAGGAATTCTATTCCTTAACCTCATCTTTCTCTTGAATTCCACAAAATATGTTCCCATAACATTGTCAAAATTATCACCTAATTGCTGAATAAAAGCATTGATTTGCTGAGTGATAGGTCTGTCTATTTTCCACACTATGTTTCCAAAAGTAGGAAAAGTGTTATGTATGTAAAAAAATATGCAAGTGAGCAAAGATCCAAACTTACATACTGAACTCTTTTCCCTTCTAATTGAAGAAAGGCTCTCGGCCAGTTGCATCAGTTGAAGCTCGGCAAGGTCATATGTATGATCCTTCTTCAAAATCTTCCAAGCTTGGTTGACTACAACACATGGGACACTACCCAGTCGGCTTGACTGATAGAATTTATGAGCTATAACCCTGACTATGAAATCAAGCTCCAAATCTTTAATCATGGAGATCATCATCCCTCTTTTGTTCCAAATAACTCTAGTGAGTTCTTCTATTTTCTCTTTAGTCTGACACTTCATAGTTCTTTTCCCGTTTAGAATTGGATAACCTGTTACTCGATGAATGATCTCTTTTGTTATCTTAACTGGTCCATTCTCTAGCCATATGTTCTTTTTATGTATTCAACTCGGAATAATCTTGATCCATTCCATTCTGAACTCTTTCAGAAAGTCTAGGGAACATGTTAACCCTCTCTCAAATAAGTGTTTATGTTCATCTTTTAGGGCTCCGTCTGTGCATAATTTGTTGTAAGATGCCCTAAGATTGTGATCTCAAACTTCACTTATCTTACACATATAGCATGACTTGATATCATGGATCATAAGTACCTTTGGTGGAATTGATGATAGGGCTCCAGTCAGATCACCCTTGATGGTGCTCTCAGGAACTACACAAAAATTAGGAGGCACACAGGTGTTGCTCCTTACCAATTGAACATTTAGCAATTCTTTTTCCATTCTCTTTGCTAGTGCAGAGGAGCTTGTAGCCATTTTCTCTAAAAAATAGGGTTTCAAAGATCAAGAATAGTGTACCTCATCAAGTAACAAAATCCACACTTTCCACTAAAAGGTTGGTGATGGCACGCTGTAGAAATCTTCAAAAAAAAATTTGAGTTCAAGTTCACAAATGCATAATCACTCTTATGAAATTGTTAATCGCATGGTAAGAAGAAATGAAATAGCTCTTTCCTTTATATAGGCTGCAATGGTCGAAAGTTAGGTCAGCATTAATGTTCTTTCCATTGAGTGAGTGCCAAACAACTATCCTTGGCCGAATCACAAAATTCACTTGCCACATGGTCGTCAAAAAAAACTTACTCGGCATACATTAGAAATATACTATTGCTCGCCACCTATAGTTCATTTAGACTTTGTATGCAACATAACTCAAAATATGTCCTGATACATCTTTTTATATATAGATATGGACTATTGCACTATTATGTGTTAGGAACTAATAAAATATATGAAATATAAACACAGTTCCTTACATACCTTCCTTTGCTTAATTAGTGATGGTGGGATCACCTAATACATTGGATTAGGTGACCTCTGCTTCAGTAGCTTCACTGCTACTCAGTTATGTTTTCCTTACCCATGTTTGGTTCATCTGTGCTCTTATTTCTTCAACAGTAGGAGCAGGTACTCTTGTTTTGCAATCTTTCCTAGTATGACCAATTTTCAAATAGTTATAGCAAACTAGGCGTCAATTCATCCAACTCTAAGATTTACCTCTGAAATGTGTCTTTATGTAGTTTTCTAGAACATGTCCATACTCACCACAATAATGATAGCTAAACCATGTGTTATAATCCCAATTGTAGGTGTTACCCTTTCTTGGTGATTTTTCTTGTGTCTTTGATGTCCTTTTTTGTTTAGTATTAGGTCTGCAATCTTGTGCTCTATGTCCAAATTTTTGACAGTTGTAACAATATCCATTGAATCTAGGTGTGGAAGGTGCATTATTTGCCTTTTCCCAACATTCATGTGCTTGATGTCCAAACTTCTTACAATTAAAGCAATAACCATTGAACTTAGGTTTAGGATTGGACTTACCATTCTTTCTTTGGAAGATGTTTGATGTATGTCCTGATTTTCTATAGTGATGGCATACAAGCTTGTTATTTTTTTTCTTTGCACTCCTCCTTTCACCAGTCTTAGATGATTCTCCTTTCTCAATAGATGTTTGTTGTTCAGTGTGACCTAATCTAGAATAATATTTAGATCTCCTTGATCCTTCCATCAAGTTCTCAAAATGAGTCAAGGCTTCATTAGGTCTGTTCAATATTTCATTCAGTTCTTTCTCAGATCTCAATTCATTTTTTAATTGACTCTTTTCAGATTTCAGATTCACAATTTCCATATCTTTCCTTCTGATCTCCTGATTTGCAAGTAGTAGTTGATTCACCAAGTCAACCTGATTGTTTGTCATCATTTGTACTTCTTGTGTCCTTTCATCAAGTCTGACAGTTATCATTCTTTTGTCTTCTTCAGCCATAGATTTTTCATCTTCAACTTTCTTCATTCGTTCCACTACTTCACATATTATTACTGTTTGCATTTCTTGTTCTCTTTTCAGATTTATGACTTCTTCACACAATGTATTGTTCCTTTCTAGTAGATCTACAATTGCTGCATCACTCTTAGTTGAGTTTCTATTCTAAAATATATTTGTAGTGTCATCTTCCTGATAATGAGTATTGTTCATTTGTTTTGCCTAATCTTTCCTTTCTTGTAAGGACTTCTTTAGTTCCTGTCTTGCAGTTTCAAGCTGATGCAATGCTAGCTGAATTTCAATCTTTTGATTTTCAATGACTTTACCCAACTTGTAAATCTCCATCTCAAGATCTATACTCTCAAGCTGATTACAAATTTTTTTAGGAGAACTGCGCTCTGATACCAATTGTTGGAAATACAATATGCGAAAGCAAGATACTGAGAGGGGGGGGTGAATCAGATCTTAAACTTTTATCCTTTAAAATGAAACTGATTCACAACCATGCATAAATATAATTGAAATATCAACTAGTAGCATCCATGACAATAAATAAATAACTCAAGAAAACAGAATTTTGGTATCCCAAAAACCCAATAAGGTAATACTGGGGTGGGGATGATACCCACAAATATTTTCACTACTACAGCAATAAAGTGTGCCTATTAGGGCTACAAAGTTTGATCACAATAATTAATCTACCTGGTTAAAGGTCTACCTGGTTAAGAGCTTTAGATCATTATAATCTACCTTGTAAAAGGATTTAAACTTACAAAAAAGTAAGCACTCAGCTAAGAGATTTAGAAAGGTCTGTTAGAACCACTCTATTAAGAGATTTCACCTGATACACTGGTTAGAATTTCTTAAGAACTGATCTTTTGTTATGCACTCTGATGTTGATAACGGATCTCCTCTTTCCAATACCTTCTCTAATCTAATAATCTAATATGTCGTTACTCTATTGTTCATTGGTCTTTTAGTCTGCTAGATCTATGCTTCTTCTATCAACATAACCCTTTGTACATCTCTCATGTATGCATACACCTTCTTTATCTCTTCTTGGACACACACATACTATTAGGGTTGAAGAAGCAATATTAATATACTTCACGAATCTTGTGATTAGGTCTAGATCAACAATCAGGATCAAATGCTTATGCCACTTAGGCATTCCAATTTTCTTATTGGCTCCATGCCACGCATTGGGATCAAATAATTAATGTGTAATTAACTCTATTGAAATCATTAAATGCATGAATAAATCGACCCAAATGGTTTACCTTCAAGTTTGTGCCATTCCAAATGCATATTTCAAAACTCTCTTTCTCAGCACATTAAGACTCTGGCGCTCAGCATGAACATGATCAACTATTTTTTGATTTTCAAGTCACTTGGAAATCACTATTTGATCGGCAATGATTGTGCCGGATTTCTCAGCCTATACTAGATATCTCGGTCGCAGTGATTACTGGCTAACCTACCTGGATAAATGACGAAGTGTGGGACACTAATGATCAACAAAACTTAGAGATCAACAATCTCCCCCTTTGATATTAGTGGAAAAAACACACTTATGATTTCTTCACATTCATAAAAATTTTCCCAAGTACTCAATGTACTCCCCCTTAGATTATACTTCATACTTACATAATATACATGCCATAAAAAATATTATGCCTGATTTTGCACATCTTTATCTATTTCCTTATCTAATTCCCCCCTTTTTTTCTCACTGATAGCTGCAAGGGTAGAGTTATACCTATCCAAAAATAACTTATGAAGCTGTAAGGTTAGTGCAAACATTGTATCCCAAGTATATATTACAAACTTCATGACTTGTAACTTAATTTCAAGCTCGACAGCTAGACTTACCAAACTATCTACTGTAGAGAGATGAGAATCCCTCTTGACTAATTCATTTTCAGCTTTAAGTTCTTTCTGTATAACCTCCAGATGAGGTATTAAGGCAGTCTGAAAAGTTACTATATTTTCTCTTATTCTGCCATCTTCATCCATAAGCTTGGCTAATCTTCTCTGTGCCTGAGTCAACTTGTCAAAATGTAAGGAGCTAGAACTAGCATCCATACTCAATGTACTCCCTGTTGACTTCAAATCTAGTTGCAACTTCTCAATAAGCTATTGGTTATCCTTGGTAAAGAATTCTACATCACATAGCTTTTTATACAAGGAATAAAAACTATTTGCAACTTCTTCAAGTATACTAATAAGAGAAGAAAGTTCAACCCGTTTGATAGCAATCTCTGCTGATATCTTCTCCAAAACTTTGTTCTCAAATATTCTCTTGGAATATTGTAGAAATTTCTCATTTGCCTCAACATTTTCATCATTAACTTTCTGCACAATATGGAATAACTATTCCAGTATTGACGTTTGTTCATTTACATGTGTTATATCAAAAGCATTAACAAAAATATCCTTTATCTCATGTAAAACTTGCTTTTGTTGGTGTTCCCTCTTTAGTTCCTCTTGTTTCTTTTTCCTCTTCAAAAGTTCTTGCAGAGTCTGAATCAGCTCATATGTCAATTTTTCTATATCTCATTAAGGAATCACAATCACTTCATCCAAAGTGACACTTGAACTAGGTGACTTCCTCTTATGTGACTTCTTCCTTTTGAGTTCTGAAGAGCTGATACTCAGCCCAGTTACAGTGATATCTTTAACTTTGTCAATATTAATTTCACTTGCTACCTTCAACTGAGTCAAGATTACCTATTTATCAGGTACACTTCCTATTTTAGGTATAGTGGGAGTAGATGATGCAGAGTGTGGTAGATCAACCAACACTTGTATAGCCTCTTGTTCTGTGAGCTCATCAACAATTTCTTCCATCTTATCTTCACTCCCTAAAACTGTTTGTATAAACCTCTAAAATAGGTGGATTTGTATTGATTACCTCCTTTTCTCCTTCTTTCTCTATCTCAGCCTCAGTTGCTTGAATTGGTGATTGAATACTTGTGTCTTCCAGCTCATTCTGATCCTTGGCATCCACATTTTTGTCTTCTCCAAGTGCATTGTCAATTGGACTATCCATTGTCAAGTTTGTAACTTGCAGATCACCTGTTTCCTCTTGGGTTTCAGTTTCATTTACTTCTTGATCTATAGCAATTTCTTTCTCCATTTCCTTCGGCTCTAAGTTGTCTCCATCTTTCTCATCAACCTTCTTAGTAATTAACCCAAAGGTTTCCTTCCATATCCTATTTCTCAGTTGTACTATACCTTCAACATCATTCCTCAGAATTGCATAGGATCTTTGTTTAGGAATAAATTTCCCTTTATATTGTTCAATGAACTTAGCTATCTATTTCTTTGTTAAGTCAAGAATGATCTTAGCCAATGTTCCTTCCCTTATTTGTCTTTCGGTCATCAGTGCATATTGCCATTTCTAAGACAAAATATCATATATTTTTGTAGGAACACTATCTCTTATTTCTACAGATGTCATCTTGAATGTTGCCATCATATCTATTAAAGCTTCCTGAATCTTGTGCTTATTTACTACACTCTATTTTTCATACTTTATAAATTAGAATCCTGCTAAACCTGAATTACTCCTTAGGTTCTTACATACCTCATCAATATTGGTCATTGGTTTATATGATGTTGTATGTATGTTACTAGGTACATCTGTATCTATCTCCTCATCATCTTCAGATTCCAAGTATAGCTTCCTCCTTGGTCTTTTCTTAGCAGGTTGGCTCGGCCCAACCTTGGTTTCAACTTGTTTCTTCTTCCATGAGCTTCTCTCACCAGCATTATTCTTTGTGTATACTTTTTCTTCCTGGGTAAGAGATGATGCCCTAGTCCTTTGCTGGTTAGAAATAGGAGGGGTAGCCTTAGGTTTAGCTTTGATTTTTTTAGTTTCCTCGACAACTACTGGCTAATTCCCTTTACCTTTCATAATGACCTCTTCTTCAGGTTCACTTTCCTCTTCTTCTTCTTCACTAGACATATCTTCTCCATGTCCTGTCGACAGACCCAAAGGTGCATCTTCTACTTCTTCATCACTCTGAATTCCAACCATCTTCTCTAGATTTTTGACAATTTTCTTCCTCTTTCTCTCCATAGTACCAGCCTTCAAATCCATAGTGATTCTGGACTTTGCTTCTTCATAGTTTCCAAAATGTTTCACTGTACTGTCAATTTCTTCTGCCAGTAAAGTTGTTATTGTTGCAGATGTCTCATCAATCTTTACTTCATAAGGTAATGGCCTTAACCATGATACCCTCGGCACTACTTCTTGCACATAAGTGTAATCTGTCTCTACAAGGAAACAAACATCCTCATAATGTTTTTCAACTAGTGAACTAGGAATTCTATTCCTTAACCTAATCTTTTTCTTGAATTCCACAAAATATGTTCCCATAACATTGTCAAAATTATCACCTAATTGTTGAATAAAAGCATTGATTTGCTGAGTGATAGGTATGTCTATTTTCCACACTATGTTTCCAAAAGTAGGAAAAGTGTTATGTATGTAGAAAAATATGCAAGTGAGAAGAGATCCAAACTTACATACTGAACTCTTTGCCCTTCTGATTGAAGAAAGGTTCTCGGCCAGTTGCATCAGTTGAAGCTTGACAAGGTCATATGTATGATCCTTCTTCACAATCTTCCAAGCTTAGTCAACTGCAATGCATGGGACACTATCTAGTCGGCTTGAATGATAGAATTTATGAGCTATAACCTTGACTGGGAAATCAAGCTCCAAATCTTTAATCATAGAGATTGCCATCCCTCTTTTGTTCCAAACAGCTCCAGTGAGTTCTTCTATTTTCTCTTTACTGTGACACTTCATAGTTCTTTTCCTGTTTAGAATTGGATAACCTGTTACTCAATGAATCATCTCTCTTTTTATCTTAATTGGTTCATTCTCTAGCCATATGTTCATGTTGTGTATTCAACTCTGAATAATCTTGATCCATTCCATTCTAAACTCTCTCAGAAAGTCTAGGGCACAATTTAACCCTCTCTTGGCTAAGTGTTTATGTTCATCTTTTAGGGATCCATCTGTGCACAATCTTTTGTAAGATAACCTAAGCTCATGATCTTTGATTTCACTTATCTTACACATATAGCATGACCTGATATCATGGATCATAAGTACCCTCGATGCTCCAGTCAAATCACCCTTGATGGAGCTCTCAAGAACTATATGAAAATTAGGAGGTGCATAGGTGTCACTCCTTACCAATTGAATGTTTAACAATTCCTTTTCCATTCTCTTTTCTAGTGCAAAGGAACTTGTGGCCATTTTCTCCAAAAAATAGGGTTTCAAAGATCATGAACAAAGTACCTCAGCAAGTCACAAAATCTGCACTTTCTACTAAAAGGTTGCCGACAGAACACTGTAGAAATCTTCAAAAACTTTGCCAGTTTAGAAATTCACAATCACTCTTATGAAATTCCTAATTGCATGGTGAGAAGAAATGAAATAGCTCTTTCCTTTATATAGGCTCCAATGGTCAAAATTTAGGTCAGCATTAAATGTTATTTTCGTTGAGTGAGTGCCAAACAACTGTTCTCAGTCAACTCACAAAATTCACTTTCCACTTGGTCATCAAACAAAACTTACTTGGCATAAATTAGAAATATACTATTGCTCAGAACCTATAGTACATTTAGACTTTGTATGCAACATAGCTCAAAATATGTCCTGATACATCTTGTTATATGTTGATATGGACTATTGCACTATTATGTGTTAGGAACTGATAAAAGATATGAAATATAAGCATAATTCCTTACATACCTTCCTTTGCTTAATTAGTGATGGTGGGATCACCTGATCCATTGGATTGGGTGACCTTGGCTTCAGTAGCTTCACTACTACTTGGTTCTATTTTCCTTACCCATGTCTAGTTCATCTGTGCTCTTATTTCTTCAATAGTAGGAGCAGGTACTCTTTTTTTGCAATCTTTCCTAGTATGACCAATTTTCAGACAGTTATAGCAAACTAGGCTTCCATTCATCCAACTCTAAGATTTATGTCTGAAATGTGTCTTTATGCAGTTTTCTGGAACATGTCCATACTCACCACAATAATGAAAGCTATGCCATGTGTTATAATCCCAATTGTAGGTGTTACCCTTTCTTGGTGCTTTTGCTTGTGTCTTTGATGTCCATTTTTTTTAGCATTAGATCTGCAATCTTGTGCTCTATGTCCAATTTTTTGATAGTTGTAACAATATCCATTGAATCTAGGTGTGGGAGGTGCATTATTTTCCTTTGCCCAACATTCATGTGCTTGATGTCCAAACTTCTTACAGTTAAAGCAATAACCATTGAACTTAGGTTTAGGATTGGACTTACCATTCTTGCTTCGGAAGATGTTTTCTATATGTCCTAATTTTCCACAGTGATGGCATACAAGCTTGTTGTTCTATTTCTTTGCACTCCTCCTTTCACTAGTCTTAGATGATTCTCCTTTCTCAATAGATGTTTGTTGTTCATTGTGACCTAATCCAGAAGAATCTTTAGATCACCTTGATGCTTCCATCAAGTTCTCAAAATGAGTCAAGGCTTTATTGGGTCTATTCAATCTTTCATTCAGTTCTTTCTCAGATCTCAATTCATTTTTCAATTGACTATTTTCATATTTCAGATTCACAATTTCCATATCTTTCCTACTGATCTCCTGATTTGCAAGTAGTAGTTGATTCACCATGTCAACCTGATTGTTTGTCATCATTTGTACTTCATGTGTCCTTTCATCAAGTCTGAAAATTATCATTCTTTTGTCTTCTTTAGCCATAGCTTTTTCATCTTCAACTTTCTTCTTTTGTTCGACTACTTCACATAGTCTTACTGTTTGCATTTCTTGTTCTCTTTTCAAATTTCTGACTTCTTCACACTATGTATTGTTCTGTTCTAGTAGATCTGCAATTGCTGCATCGCTCTTAGTGAGGTTTCCATTCTGAAATAGATTTGTAGTGTCATCTTCCATATAATGAGTATCATTCATTTGTTTTGCCAAATCTTTCCTTTCTTGTAAGGACTTATTTAGTTCATGTCTTGCAGTTTCAAGCTGATGCAATGCTAGCTGAATTTCAATCTTTTGATTCTCAATTACTTTACCCAACTTGTAAATCTGCATCTCAAGATCTGTACTCTCAAGCTGATCAAAACCTTTTGTAGGAGAACTGTGCTCTGATACCAATTGTTGGAAATACAATATGTGAAAGAAAGATACTGAGAGGGTGGGGGTGAATCAGATCTTAAAATTTTATCCTTTAAAACAAAACTGATTAACAACCATGCATAAATATAATTTAACTATCAACTAGTAGCATCCATGACAATAAATAAATAACTCAAGACAACATAATTTTGGTAACCCATAAACCCAATAAGGTAAAAATGGGGTGGGGATGATACCCACAAAGATCTTCACTACTACAGCAATAAAGTGTGCCTGTTAGGGCTACAAAGTTTGATCATAATAAGTAATCTACTTGGTTAAAAGTCTACCCAGTGAAGAGCTTTATATTATTACAATCTACCTTGTAAAAGGATTTAAACTTACAACAAAGTAAGCACTTGGCTAAGATATTTAGAAAGGTCTATTCGAACCACTCTGTTAAGATATTTCACCTGATATATTGGTTAGAATGTCTCAAGAACTGATCCTTCGTTATGCACTTTGATGCTGATAATGGATCTCCTCTTTCCAATACCTTCGCTGATGTAATAATCTGATATGTCTTTACTCTGCTATTCACTACTCTTTCAGTCTACTAGATCTATGCTTCTTCTATCAACATAACCCTTTGTACATCTCTCATGTACGCATACACCTTCTCTATCTCTTCTTGAACACACACACATTATTAGGGTTTAAGAAGAAACCTTAATATACTTCATGAATCTGGTGATTAGATCTAGATCAAGGATCAGGATCAAATTATTATGCCACTTAGGCATTCCAATTTTCTTATTGGCTCGATGCCGTGCATTGGGATAAAATAATTAATGTGTAATTAGCTCTATTGAAATCATTAAATGCATGAATAAGTCAGCCCAAAATGGTTTACCTTCAAGTTTGTGTCATTGCAAACATATATGTCAAAACTATCTTGCTCGACACATTAAGACTCTAGTGCTCGGCATGAACATGATCAAATATTGCTTGATTTCCAAGTCACTCAGCAACCACTATCAGCTCGGAAACAACTATGCTAGATTTCTCAGCCTATACTAGATAGCTCAGCCGCACTGATGACCGGATAACCTGCCTGGATAAATGACTAAGTGTGGGACACTAATGATCAACAAAACTTAGAGATCAACAATTTGATATAATCAAAAATCTCATACAAGTTCCAACATAACCAAGATATATTATAGATAATGGCTAATCATCTATTGACTTATTACCCTTTTGGAGCATGAGATGAAATAACTTATTAACCAACAATAGAAGATGTTCTTAATTTATTTTGTTTTTTGCAGTAGGTAACAACAAGAACATGTATCTATTGGGCATCGGAGTCATTAGTAACATTATACAACATGGTTTTATTTATGGCATATGATCTAAGAGTACTTGCCTTGCAATATGTCTTCAATAGTCATCCCAGTTTTAAACTAATTATCAAAATCCATGTATAACCTTTTCATATCTACACCTTAATCTAGTTTTTAATTGATCATTTAGATCACAAAATGAAATAAAAGTCACATACATCACAAAAATGCACTAAATGAGACAAATCCTTGATTCATTTCATTTAAAACTTTGACAAAATTATACAATGGAGAGATCTGAACTAGCATTGTATATCAACCAAATATTTTTCTATTTTATGTTGTACAATACAAATTTCAACTCCATGAAAACCTTGTTAGAAATCAAACAGATTCATTTCAAGTGCTTTTTGGAATATTATAGTGTTATTCTCTTTAAGTGAGGACATGCTTCTTGATTCGTAAAACTTGAATATTTTCTTTATGGCCCTGAAATCCCCTTTTATAAAACAAGGGGGCCAACAAGCTTCAGGATGCATAAGACAAAAGAACAATCATTATTATTAAAATCACATGAAACATAGACTAGAAGAAGACAAAACATTTCATCTTTCCATCATAACTGATCTTCCAAACTTCTTACCTGAACACTCAAAAAGAGTAATATATTTCACAGGAAAGTAAAATATTTTCATAGAGGATATGTTTCTCTTCTAACTCATAAGAGTATACACCAACTAAATCATTGGGTAACAAGAGTGCTACTGCTAGAAGAAACAATCAACAGAGCCAGGACAATATAACACAGTTTGTGGTTGCAATGTAAGAGGAGGCAAGATGCAAGATTCCCATCAAAAATATTTCAAGGACTCCCTAATGCTTTGAAAGAATTTTAGAAAGAGAGACTGAAGGACTTGACTTCTCCTTGTCCTCTGCTTCAGCCAACAAACTAGTATATTTGAGTAAAAGGGTGTAAAAGGTGAACCTTGAATGGTTTGTGAGCTTGCAATCAGTCCTCCTTTTAATACCTCTTTAGAAACTCAGGCCCATTTTAATGCCTCTTTAGAAAAAATATACTCTCCCTATACAAATCAATTGTAATACACTTTTTTCATCTGTATCTAGAGACACTTCTTACCCTTAGCAAAACCCATTTTTAGTTATGTCTGAGAAAATATGCCATGGAATGGTTATATTTATAGCTCCTACATCCTTGTCCACTTGCATAAAAAGTGCTCTATCAATCGCCTCTTACTGCCTGTAACTACAAGTGTAGGGAAATGAGTAATTAGAGACCTAGAATTTTCCCATCATTATTCTTACAAGAACATCTTGATACTTTGCCAATTCAAATCTGCTGAATATTCTTTGTTTCTCATGCTAGTCTTATCATACTAGTCGTTCTAACAGGATTTTCCTGGCATGCTTATTTTATTTCTAGTGATATGCATTTAAACACATTTATGGAAACCTGTCTTCAAATAGAACAGGTTAATCACTGAGAAAACAAAAAATATAGGTGACCCCCATCAATACAACTTTGATTTGTCATACTGCAAATCCTACCACACAGAAAAATCTCACAAGTCAGAATTAACATATGTTCACCATCTCAACATAAATATGGCGCCTACTTTTTCTTACCCTTAAAAATATAGATAGATGAGAGGTTATCACTGTTGGTTAAAAATTCTTTAACTATAGTTTATCTCTGAGACACCACAAATTTACATCCTTTGTTAACTTGCCACATGTTATTGCTGCACATCATTATTTCTTATTTATTTCCATTTGGCACCCCTTGAGTCATTGAAATCTTTTCCATATCATCCATCTATCTAGTCAGACCCATCCACATGTCACTCTCATGCGATCGTGTGAAGCATTTTCCTATTGATGAACTAGAATTGTGTGATCACATGAAGACCTTTCCTTCTGATCACTAGGATCATTATGTCATGCAAGGGCCTACCATCTGTCCTAGTGTCCACCTATTTGGATTACCATCTAACTAATCCTAACTACCACATGTTAACATCTCATGGTATGCTATCTAACCATTGGCCCACCAAAATGGCCTTCTTAACCACCTGATGTCTTCCACTAACCACCAATAACTTAACCTTGTTGTGCCAAAACTGCATGCCTTTTAGGAACTTAACATATCTACATGTGATTTATAAAAACATCAAGTTTATCCCCTGCACTTTAAATGTGGGATAAATGGTCTTTTCTACTTCCACAACAGACTTCCAAAACAACAACACCATAGACTCATTGGTGCAGTTATTCCTGATCTAATCATGCCAGTAAACTCCTTAATAATTGAATTGCCACATTCCAAACTTCTGCCTCTTCTAAATTCAACATGAAACACACAAGTGATGACATGTAACTGATTAAATGGTTGACTATATTAAGTTGAAGATGACGCAAGACATTAAATCAGTTAATGGTCTGCATTTTCATTGATGTCAACTTGATATCATCTATATGGTCATATACATAATGCCAAAGACTTCAGAGAACCAATGGAATATAGGTTATGCTTTCAGCAATGCATAAAATTTAAGTATTCACCAAGTGACAGATTACACCGGCGGAGTGCACACCATCAGTAAAGACAGAGATAAAAGTCACAGTGATGCCTGACGAGAAAAAGACAGTATTGCCCGATGAAGAAAAATCAAAGGATGCCCGACGAGCTAGACACAGTGTTGCCCGACGAACAAGATCCAATGATACCCAATGGATGGAGATCCCGAAGCTAACTAAAGCAACACCGACGAAACTAGCAGTTGTCACTGGTGACGAACTACAGATTTGACCGACAGAATTGAGAGATCAGAAAATGACAAAATATCTAGTTGGCAGAGCTAAAGGATAGACTTAACTAGTTGTTTTATTTGTTTTATTCAAACACAGTTAAGAAAAGTGATTTGTATAGTTGGCACGAAGATAACTACGAGATAAATCAAGAGTTAAAGCCATAAATCAAATTGGCTGGATTATTTTTCACGCCAAGAATCAAGAATCAAGAACCTAGAATTAAGGAAATCATGTCTATTTGAGAGACAAGAATAATTCATTTCTAAGTGTGGTCGATAAGCAATCAGATACACAGGGGAGTGAACTGATAAAAGATGATGAAGAGAAAAAGATGAAGGATTAACTTCATGCAGTCCTGATCAATCAAGTTGAGGGAGAGCTAAAGAATTTTCCAGACACCGACGGACAAAGAAGCACAACATCACAAAGTAGAAAGAGATGAGTACAAAGGAATTGTATTGATACATTGATCAGAAAGACATTGTAACTAAATAGATCTGAAAATCTGCAATTAAGTTGCATTAGAAACAGGTCAGCTTGTTTTAGTTTAACCATTGAAGCATTAAGTCTCTTAACAAAGCAGGACTTAACAGTCTTTTGTAATTGAGGTATATCCTAACAGATTACCAAAAGGTTGACTCATGATAGTAGCACCGGTCTTACCTAAAGCCTATTGACAGTCTAAGAAGGAGGTTGATTCAAGGA
>MU223562.1:921626-969370 GCA_018584345.1 Thuja plicata | reverse complement strand
TGTGATAACACCAGTGCAATAAATATTTCCAAGAATCCAGTCATGCATGCAAAGACTAAACACATTGCCATCAAGTATCATTACTTAAGAGAACAAGTTCAAGAGAAAGAGGTGATACTTGAATATGCGTAATCAAAAGAACAATTGGCTGATATCTTCACCAAGCCACTACCAAAGGATACATTTGAGTACCTGAGAAAAAGAATAGGGGTCAAACCCATGTCTAATAGTCAATAAAAGGGACTGGACACTGCATCAGCCATATATTATCAGAATATCATTCATGATTGATGCAAGCAGAAGCTGAACTTCAATGCTACATCTATATACATAAAGGTATATATCAGAACCAAGTACAAAATAGATTGATATTGACAATGGATGAGGGAAATTCAAGAAATATATTATGAGAAAAGAAATTGGTTGACAGAATTTTAGATATTTGTAAAATATTTGTTTGGCATTATTGTCAAAGGGAGAGAATGTTTCCATATTATCATCAGAAACTTTTCATTATCAGATTACTCCAAACAGGGAGAGATCATATTCAAAGGGAGAGTATTTGTATAAAAGTAGCAAATTCAAAGCAGTGACATCAAAGATACAAATCAGTCAAAGAGAAAATTGACACCAACAGAGGTCACAACACATCAGAAGAAGAAATAGGAAAGCTGCAAGAATCAAAGCTAAGCCTACACAAAGCTTACCGGCGGTCAGACATTTTATCGGTTATCAAAATAAACTGTTTGGTAATTTGATGAATCTCAACAATTGTATTTCATATCGTAATAGCAATAGTATAGTATGATAATATAGCATGTTGTCGTCAATGCCAAAGGGAGAGATTGATGACATGTAACTGATTAAATGGTTGACTATATTAAGTTGAAGATGATGCAAGATATTAAATCAGTTAATGGTCTGTATTGTCATTGATGTCAACTTGATATCATCTGTATGGTCATATACATAATGTCAAAGACTTCAGAGAACCAATGGAATAGAGGTTATGCTTTCAGCAATGCATAAAAGTCAAGTATTCACCAAGTGACAAAATACACCGGTGGAGCGCACACCATCGGTAAAGACAGAGATAAAAGTCACAGTGATGCGTGACAAGCAAAAGACAGTATTTCCCGATGAAGAAGAATCAAAGGATGCCCAATGAGCTAAACACAGTGTTTCCCAACGAACAAGATCCAATGATACCCAATGGATGGAGATCCCAAAGCTAACTAAAGCAACACCGATAGAACTGGCAGTTGTCATCGATGATGAACTGCAGATTTGACTGACAGAACAGAGAGATCAGAAAATGACAAAATATATAGCTGGTAGAGCTAAAGGATAGACTTAACTAGTTGTTTTATTTGTTTTATTCAAACACAGTTAAGAAAAGTGATTTGTACAGTTGGCACGAAGCTAACTACGAGATAAATCAGGAGTTAAAGCCATAAATCAAATTGGCTAGATCATTTTTCACGCCAAGAATCAAGAATCAAGAACCTAGAATTAAGGAAATCATGTCTAATTAGGAGACAAGCATAATTCATTTCAAAGTGTGGTTGATAAGCAATCAGATACACGGGGGAGTGAACTAATAAAAGATGCTAAAGAGAAACAGATGAAGGATTAACTTCATGCAGTCCTGATCAATCAAGCTGAGGGAGAGCTAAAGAATTCTGCAGACATTTACGGACAGAGAAGCACAGCATCACACAGTAGAAAGAGATGAGTACAAAGGAATTGTATTGATACATTGATCATAAAGACATTGTAAGTAAATAGATCTGAAAATCAGCAATTAAGTTGCATTAGAAACAGGTCACTTTGTTTCAGTTTAACCATTGAAGCATTAAGTCTCTTAACAGAGCAGGACTTAACTATCTTAACAGAGTAGGACTTAACAGTCTTTTGTAATTGAAGTATATCCTAACAGATTACCAAAAGGTTGACTCATGATAGTATCAGCGATCTTACCTAAAGCCTATTGACAGTCTAAGAAGGAGGTTGATTCAAGGATGGTAGTAAGATTTGCATAAAGCCTATTGACAGTCATGAGACTGATTCAAGGATGGTAGCGTAGATGCCAGATACTCAGTGACAACCTATGTATTGAAAATCCTCTAACAAGGTCACACTTAACAGTGTGTTTGTAACTTTTAACAGGGTTGGCTCCTAACAGGGCTCACTTCAGAAGAGTGAAAATTTGGGGTACCAGTCCCAGTGGTTTTTCCCTTAATAGGGTTTCCACATTAAAATCCTTGTGTTATGTGTGTATGGTTAATTAATTTAGTGTTTTACATTCTACATATGCATTTATGGATTGACTGGTATACTCTACATATTTACTAAGTATCGGTAAATATAGTTTACTGCTTATCGGTTATCAAGGAGAAACATGACAGACAAGGTAAACTGACAAACAGTTATTTGTTTCAAATATTTCAAAGGCATGCATCTTGTTGGGAATTAATAATTTGAGAAGTATTTATTAGTGGATTAAATTGGATAAAGAATTTGAGGCCACTGATTCACCCCCCCTCTCAGTTATTACTAACAACAAGTCCTCTGAAACACTTAAAAAAACCCGCCATGAAACTTGACTTACAATTTACAAAATTCAAAAATGGTACTCTCATAAATGAGAGTACCAACATGACCTAAAGGTAATAAGGAAGTAATGCTTCCAAAATTTTTGTCAAACTATACGAAGGATCAAAGTTGGACAATTTTGAGACCTAGATCAAGGACATAGCTCAGATAGTAAAGGTATATCAGAAATGCCTGGGTAGGGTCAACAAAAGGCATGAAGGAGTCATGATTTGGGTTGAGTAGATAGATAAATTCTTCAAAGGCATCAACCTAGATTTATATGAAGATGAAGAGAGTCAAGTTTTGTACCTGGTAAAGAAAATTGGGCAACAATTCATGAGAATTTTGGCTTGTATATATACAAAGGAGGACCTCCAACACCTATTCCATTTCAAGGATGATATGCAGAAAATGTTGGAGCATGAAGAAGAGATCAAATTATTTTCCATAGAATTGGTCGCATTTAGGGAGAATAATAAAATTGCCTTAATGTCATCCAAGTCACAAAATTCGAAGAAGTACATGAGATAGTGGAAAGACTCCGCAAGGAACAGCCAGACATCCTTCCAGAATGACTAAGTGTTCAGTTTTGGCCAACTCAATTTTTTTGACCTTCCAAACTTTGAAAGTCCAAAATTTTAGTAGTCATAAGGATTCAGACTAAGCCAATTTTCAGCTTTTCAACTTTCGGAGTTAGGGTCAGGGTCTGAAATTTCTTGGTCATTTTGAGAAAGAGGTAATTTTCATGGAGAGTTTGTTCCATATCAGTTTGAATGCATATTTGGGGTCCTTTTTGTTGGAATAGAAGATATACATTAGTTGTGTTCATGAAAAGGAGCCAATATGAAGTTTCCAAGGAAGAAATCCAGTTTTAGAAGAACACTTCAATTCATGAATAGTGGAACTCCAGTTCTAATCTTTTGTTTACTCAACAGATTTAGTTTTTATTTTCTCACATAAATAAAATTTAAATGGATTAAAATTCATACATACTTTTTATATGCTAGCTTAGGAGTATTTTTTCTTTAGTAAGCTCTAGATTCATCTTTATTTGATTTTTTTAGTGTAAATGAAACCCTAGTTTTGGGTTTCTTATTTTGTAGTTGAAGAACTATATGTTTGATCTGAATAATATAATTAACATCTAATTTTTGGTGGAATAAAGATATATGATGTTGGGGCTTCATTCATGGTGTGAATTTTTCTACTGTCTATGTGAAATTTGGAATGCGTGCATTACTTGTTCATCTATTTCAAAGAGCTAATAGTGTTTCTTTTGTATGAATCTGCGATCAATTAAAATAGAGTTTGTTCTTATTAATTCATCTTGTTGTGATGAATGATTGGAAATGTTTTTTTTCTATTGGTTTAAAGATAAATCTGTCTCATGTGTGTGTGCATCTAGAGGCTTCACAATTTGACAGATTTTGGAAAATATTGCATTTGCATAAATTTTCTTGAAAAGATTGTATTTGCTGAACATGGAATTTTGATTTTATTTGATTCGTGTTTCGTGGGTTTTCATCTTTTTCATCATTTGATTCACAAAGCATGATTCAACATTGGTTTATGTTCGTTAGATTTCATTTCAGTAAATTTTCTTACAACTCTTGTTACTCAAATTTTTTGATCTTTCTTTGGAAATTGTTTAAAATAGGTAATCATTGTAGGTTTTAAAGTTAGATTTTCATTATTAGGAAATTGCATACATCGATAAATTGAGAAAATAAAAAAAGTACTAAAGTTTGTTTTGCAGCCTAAAGTTGAAACATACCAGCAAAGGCCTCCTTGTGAACATTCACATTTATCTTCAACTGAGATTACCAAGTGGTTGTACCACAACCATGGATAACCTTTGGAATAACTTCGTTATTCTTTCAAGAGAGGAATTCAAATCTCAAATTCCTAGCAATTGACTTGTTTAAAAGAAATGCTCAACAAGAGTACAAGTTGAAGATTGCAAATCTGAGGACCCTTTAGGAAGAACTTCTCTAATTCATTTTTTGTTCCAAGTTTCAATGCTTTTAGGTACAAGTTGAGGTCAATTTATACCTCAATTTTTGAATTATAGATTCGACTGACAGATCTAGGAAGCCAGACAACATAATTGCAGAACCTATATCTAGTTTATATGTCTAGGAATCTGAGGTATAAGTCTAATTTTACCTATACCTAGTAGGTTAACCTACACCTATGTCAAAATAGAAAGGTTTCTCAGCTCATATTTGAAGGTCTCAAGTGGTTCAGTACTGGAAACAATTCATTTTGACGCTTCAAAAGACATAAAATCAGTCTCTGAGTGCCTCTTCTTCTCTCATTTTCATGGGTACACATATCCTATCTCTATTATTTATATTTACTTCTCTAGATCCTATATGTACATCTCTCATACTCACATTTCTTCCTCTTCTTACATTGAGAATCAATATAAGGTTTCTAAACCTATAAGGTTGAGGTCCTGTGCTTTTACCCTATCCCCCTTTAGTGGTTCTATCCAGAAATATCTTTGTTGGTAAGGATCCCTCTTAATTTTCCCATGTATCATCCCCCTAATAATAATTTTTTTGAGTGATCTATCTTGGCATTGCTCACCATACACTTTTCTTAAGGTATATTTTAGTGAGCCCAAACCTTGCATGCATTTCATACCTTTTGTATTGGTTAGTTAGATCTTGCATGTTAAAAACAAAAGTGATTAGATTTTATTTTTCATGTCTTGCATTGTATGCTTTTAGCTTCTTACATGATTAGATTTACTTTTTCTTGCATTGTAAAATGAGAATTTTTTTTTAGTCTTTTACTTTCTTGCATTTCATTTATATTCAACAAAAATACAAAAAAATAATTGTATTTCATTTGTCATTTAGCTTACTGTCAACATGTATATTTTCTTTAATGAGTAATTGATGATTCCTTAATTAGGAATGATATTAAGAACCCCTATGAGGTGTCTAGTAGTAAATATTTTTCTATGGAATATGAGATCTCTCATGATCCTATCTCTACTATATCTTCCTCTACATCTCTTAAGCCAAACCTTTATAAAAATTTACTTTCTTGGCTCCCTTTGAGTGATTCAATTTGTAACAATGAAACACCTCAAGTTCTCTATGCTAAACCATTAATAGCTGTCAAAGGATTCACTTCAACTCAAATTATAACAAACCTATCATAAATGTTAAAGGTTATCCTCAAACTCCCAACAAGCCTATTTTAACCATCAAAGGGAAATCTAGGAGTCCTTT
Source organism: Thuja plicata (assembly GCA_018584345.1). Taxonomy (NCBI): domain Eukaryota; kingdom Viridiplantae; phylum Streptophyta; class Pinopsida; order Cupressales; family Cupressaceae; genus Thuja; species Thuja plicata. The sequence continues at coordinate 963,530 of MU223562.1, read as the reverse complement.
GGAGTTTGTCAACAATTAAAATTCAATGGATCATACCTACCATACATGAAATAACCCTCAACCTAATAATACAATTATTCCTACTTCTTTACCACATTATCAACTAGTGTTTCCCCCACCACCTGATTTACCTCCTAATCTTGGGAAGGGGTATGATTTGGTTGAGAAAGTATGTGCTACTCCTGTGAAGATCTCTTTATGGTAACTTCTTCAAACTTCTCCTACATACCATTAGACCTTTCAAAAATCCTTGAATATCCTTCCAAATCCACCACCTAACCAAGACAATATCAATTCCTTCTTGGGATGTATGCATACTACACCTATCTCTCATCAAATTGTCTTTACCCAAGATGATTTTCCCTCAAAATAAGTTCAAAATCAGTATGATGCTCTTATGGTTGTTGTTCTTATTAAGTGAAATATTAATCATAGAACTTTAATTGCTAATGGATTTAGATTTAATGTTTGTATCTTGGATATTTTAATAGAAATCAAAGTTGACATGTCAATTATTAAACCTAACAACATACCTATTCCTTGCTTTGACAACATTTCTAAGAAGACATTGTGTATCATAACGTTTCTTATTAAGGTTAGTCCAGTTATTTTAGACACTCCTATTCATGGCATGCCTGGAACCCTTAATTACAACCTTATTTTGGGTAGACCTTGGTTACATAAAATGCATGCTATTCCTTTAACTCTTCATCACAAGGTTAAGTTTATCTATAACAATGTGATTTATACTCTTCAAGTAGATGATAGACCGAATAGTTGCTTGAGCACAAAAATTGCAAAAACCCCTGAGTCTATTGAAGAACAACAAGACCTTGATTCAAAAAATGAAACTCAAACTTCAGAAGAGCCTTCTTCTCCTACTACTCTTTCAGATGAAAGTTGGGGATATTTGGATTTCACACCAACATTTATTGGAGAATATAAAGTTTTAGATCTTTCATTTATGAAATCGCAAACTTAAAATGGCAAAGAACCTATTACCACAACTCTCCTTTCTGGTGAACTAAGTAATAATTTTGTTGCTGCTTCCATTCATGAAACCATAGAAACTATCAAATATGATTATTATGACATAGTGACCTATGAAGCTCCACTAACCCTTTCAGATATGGCTTCTTGTTATGGTCCTGGTTATCATTTACTTTCTAAACATAGATTCAATGGAAATGGATGTGGAAAGTTTGAACAAGGAATATATGTTCCTTTATAAAATGATACGCATGAACATTCTTATGGATTGAGATTTAATCCTTACAAATAACCACAACTACCTACTATAAATGTCAATCATAACTCACTTCTCTTTTTCTTGAAATTCCTGATATCTTTTCTTGGGCTTATTCCGATATGCCTGGTATTGTTTCTAAAATAATTACACAACATTTTCCTCACTCCTAATGTGAAACATATCAAACAAAAGATACGTAAGATGAATCCTAGTATCACTCTTCTAGTGAAAGATGAAATGGAAAAGCTCCTTAGTGTCTACTTTATCCACCCTATTCACTATTCTCCTTGGATCTCAAATATTTTAGCAATATCTAAGAGTGACAATAAGATTAGGATGTGCACTAATTTTTGTGAACTCAATAAAGCTTCTTTAAAAGATGATTTCCCCTTTCCAAATATTGATATGATAGTGGACTCTACAATAGGACATGCTTTTTTATCTTTCATGGATAGATTTTCTAGATATAATCAAATATTAATCCCTCATCAAGATTAATATAAAATCACTTTTATTACTCTTTGGGGAACCCTTTGTTGGGTTGTCATGGGTTTTGGATTAAACAAATTGAGTGCTACATATCAACATGCTATGATGCTAATATTTCATGATTACTCATAAGATTATTGAAGATTATGTTGATGATATCCTTGCTAATTCCATTTCCCATAGGGATCATGTGTCTATTCTTAGAAATATTTTTGAAACAATACATAAATATAACATGAGCTTGAACCCTTGGAAATGTGATTTTGGTGTTGATAATGGTAAACATCTTTGATTTATTACCTCTAACTGAGGCATTGAGGTGGATACTGAGAAAATTTACGCTATTGTTAATATGCCACCTCCTTTAAATATTTCACAACTTCATAGTTTACAAGTAAAAATACAAGCTATTTGTAGGTTTGTATCAAACCTCATGGATCGTACAAATCCTTTCACTTCCTTGCTAAAAAAAGACACTAATTTTTCTTGGAATGAGGAAAGTAAGAAATCATTTGAAAAATTCAAAAACTATCTTGCTAATCCTCCTATTTTACAACCTGCTCAACCTGATCAACTGTTCTTCCTTTATACTTCAGCTTCTTCAAAGGCCTTAAGTGCTCTTTTAGCTCAACATGATAGTAATGGAAAAGAGAAACTAATGTATTACATTATTTGTACTTTTGTTGATTATGAGACATGATACACTAAAAAAGAGAGATAATTTCTTGCATTAGTTTTTGCTTGTCAAAAACTTTGACATTACCTTCTTAACGCTGAAATAAATTTTGTGGTTAAATTTAATCCTTTGAAGCATATTTTCTCAAAAATTGACTTATCAGAATGTCTAGCTAAATGGGTTATGCTCTTAACTGATTTTCACTTAAAGTTTATCTCTTAAAAATCAATTAAGGGACAAGCTTTGACAAACCATATTGTTGAGGCTCCTTCATTCATATCAACCTCTAATCCTATTACCTTTTGTGATGAATTTGTGTTACCAATTAATATTGATGACACTTCGGAATTATACTTTGATGGTTCTAGATGTAAAATTGGCTCTGGTAATGGTTTTATTCTTATATCTCCCTCAAAGAAACCTATTCCTTTATGATATCATCTTAATTTCTCTTGTACAAATAACATAGTGGAATATGAAACCCTTATTGCTGGATTAAAATTTGTTTTATCCTTTAAAATTAAGAAAATCAACATCTTTGGTTATTCACAATTGGTTGTGCAACAAATTAATGGTACCTATCAAAACAAGAATGATAAGTTAACATAATATCATGATTTATCTTTAAATTTATTGGCTAAAGTTGATTCTTATTCTATTTTAACATTACATCGTAAGGATAATCGACATGTCAATGCCATGGTGAATGTAGCATCTCTTATCTCTTTAGAGGACAATGTTGAAAGTTATCAACTCATTATATATCCCCTTGTTACTCCTATTTATGATAGCTCTAGTACTAACACTTGTTGTTTTAGCTTAAATTAGGATGAATGGTACTCAAATATATTTCATTACTTAAGAGATGGTACTTTTCTTGAACTTGCAACAAGGAATACTAGAACTTGAATTCGTAAACTTGCTACTACATACATTATTCTTTCTGAAATTCTCTACAAGTGCTCTTATGATGGCCTTTTACTTATATGACTAAACAAAAATGAGATCCCTATTGCTTTACAAGAAGCCCATTCGGGATCTTGTGTGGGGAATTTTGGTGGAAAGCCATTAGTTAACAAGATCCTTCGTATGATATATTATTGGCAAACTATAGAACATGATTATTTTGCTTTTGTCAAAAGATGTCCTCAATGTCAATATCACAATAACCTCATCCATGCACCTACACATACACTTCAATCATAGGTAGCTTCATGTCCTTTTAGTGTATGGGTTTTGGATCTTATTGGAAAAATATAACCTCCTTCTCAAGGACATACTTACATTCTACCTACTACTAATTAATTCACTAAATAGGTTGAGGTTTTCCCTCTTCATTCTACTACAACTAATGTCATTTGTAATTTCATTCTTCAAAATATAATTGCTCAGTTCGGTATTCGTTCAACAATAATATCAGATTATTCATCAACAATTCTCAATAATTATCTACTGCTTACTATCTGAAGTCTAATGGTCAAGCTAAAGCTTCGAACAAAGTTAGTGAGAAAATTCTTAGAAAGATTGTTAATAAACATGCTAAGGATTGGCATATATAGTTAACTTATGCTTTATGGGCCTATAGAACAAGTGTCTACACTACAACAAGAACATCTCCTTATAATTTCATTTATGTGTTATAATAACTGAGAGGGTGGGGGGGGGGGGGGAATCAGNTGTGTTATAATAACTGAGAGGGTGGGGGGGGGGGGTGAATCAGTGGTCTCAAAAATTAATCCAATAAACCAACTAAAAATTTATATCTCAAATATAAAACCTCCAGTTATCTTCAATCCTACAAGATGCATGCCTTTAAAAAATCTTATCAAATAACTACTGCTTAGAGTTCATTGTTAATCCTTTTTATTAAGCTTTACTGAATAGCAGTATTAGCCTTTACTGAAATACAGTAAATAACTTAGTGTTTACCGATCAATCCTATTTTAGTAATTTGTAAAGAAAAACATTAAAGCAATGAACGCTATACACATTTGATACATGGATTTTTATGTGGAAACCCTATTAAGGGAAAAACCACTTGGGACCGGTAACCCAAAATTTTCACTCTTCTAAAGTGAACTCGGTGAAGAGCCAACCCTGTTAAAGGTTACAAACACATTGTTAAGTACGAACTTGTTAGAGGATTTATCACTAAAATTTAATCACTTGACCTCCAAATTCACTATGCCTATCACATGAAAAACCTTTTGATACTCCTTGGGATGTATCTCAATATATAAAGGATGGTTAAATCCTACTCGGTTAAGAGGCTTTCTAATCACATGGTTAAACTGAAATAGTATATATGATATGTTCATAAATAAAACTAAACTTTGAAGATGTTTAGATCTATTGTAAGCTCATAATACCTTTCTGATCAATGTTTCTCTTATGTTCCTTTGCTCCACTTCTTTCTTCTCGGTGAATGTTATTTCTTCTCTGTTGCTTGGTGTCTGCAGAAAACTTTATCTCTATTCCTCAGCTTATATGATCAGGTTTGTATGAAGACTGCTTTCTTCACCAGAATTATCTTCAACATTCTCTTATTATTCCCCCATTTGTTATGAATTATCTTGTCTCTTTAATAGACATGATTTCACTATTTCTAGGTCCTTGTCTTTCTTGTTCTTGACGTGATCCGCAAATCTTGCCATTCTTGCTTTAGTTTTCTCCCGTAGATTTCTTCTTGAAAATTAGAATAAAACTAGCTTATATCTAGCTTTTAATTGGTCGATGAAAATAATGTAATCAAACAGTTAACTCTATAATTAGCTCTTGCTAGCTAAGTCTTTTGTCATTTATGATCTTCAGTTCTAATCAGTGTTTAACTCCTTGTTTTCTCGGTCTTGACTTTACTTGTCCTCAGGCATCTCTGTCCATCAGGGTTGTCTATCCGTCAGAAAACACTATGAATTTTAGTTCTACTCGGGTATCACTTTGGTTCTACTCGGTAATGCTTGCTTGGGTATCTTTCTTGGGTATCTTGCTCGGTTTACACTATGAATATTTTTGGGGTTCTCTATCCGTCGGTGTGCACTATTCATCAGTGTTTGTTGTCACTTGGTGTATACTAAAATTGTATGCATTACTGATAACATAACCTTTATCTCTTTGGTTCTCTGAAGTCTTTGACAATATGAATATGACCAATCAAAGTATATCAAGTTAACATCATTGAAAATAAAATACATTGAAGACATATTTTTCCATTAGTATGAAAGGAAAAACAGTTATGAAACTGTGGGTAACACCAACACCGAAAGTCAGGTTAAGTGCAAACTGATAGACAATTTCAAGGGAACCTAATGACACAGTGCAAACTAAAAAATGTTAAAGAGGAACCTAACACTGCAACCTGATAGAGGAACCCAACAAGAAAATCATAGTGCAAACCAATAGAACATATGACAGAGGAACCCGACAGACTATAGAGCAACCCGAACACCAGTCTACCAAGAGGTAGTTAAATCCTAAGAAATGTGGATCTGACTTCCACGTCAGATAAAACACTTGTGTTTTATATTTATATTTTTAGTTAGATTTAAATCCATTTCTTGAGGGACATGTAATGTAATTTTAATTGTTTTAATCAGTCTAACTGATTAAAAATGCAAACTAGGAGATCAAGGTCAAGTTGTAAACCTTTGATCATAGAGTTATCATTGTAATATGTGAAATCAAATTAGGTCAATCTATTGCATAAATAGATGTGTAATCAATCAGAACATATGTATGTGATGATGATTTTAGCCAAGGAGCACATCTATAGGTCAGAGTAAGAGTTTCAAGTAGAGGAACAACAAAAGATGACTTAGGTTATCAAGAACCAGATTCAAGGCTACCAAGAAACAAAGGTATTCATCAATCACAATAGGTGATACATTATACATGTAATCTTTTATGGATCTTTAATAAAAAATAGTAGATTGCACATGCTCAGGTCAATGAATATTTCTGACTACATTCTAATAAGTGTAGCAAATAGAAGAAATCCTTGAAAAAGGTGGATTTAACAATCCTTTGTAAATATGTTAACCAAGTGCACACTAAATAGTTTTTCTAAAGCTCTTAATAGATTAGACCTTAACCAATCTCCACATAATACTCCTAATAGGGTAGATCATCAGAAGTGATCAGAATTGTAAGCCTTAACTGGCCCCTTCCATTCTGCAGATAGTGAAGTTTTGTGGGTTTCATCCCCACTGCAGTTGTAACCTTCTAACAGGGTTTTTCTATGTTACCAAATCTTGTGTCATGTGTCAATACATTTCATGAATGTTTACATGCAATTAAGTTTTTGAATTGATATAACATACACAAAGATAGGATAGAACATATGGTTGGTAATACAATTGATTACTAAAAGGATTAAGGTTTGTAAAGAACAAAATGGAAGTGTCTTTAGATAGGGTTTATAACAATGAAGATTTGTACATAAAAGATACCCTATGCCTCCATTAATCATCTTACATTTAATTGTAATTGATAAGGGGTGTAAAAATGGAAATGATTGCAAAGGAAAATGGAATAAAATACTTACCTCTGAAAAAGAACCTTTTGAAAACCCTATCAGATGGTCTTAGAAACTATTGATTTCGGTGCACTTGAACCAAAATAGTGATATCTACAAAACATATGCCCTTAGAAGAGGACCTATATTAAATATAATTTAAGAATCATCATTTAAGAACCCAAAAAAGCTGACCCAGAAGTGGGAATTAAATCTTTGCAGAGCCCGACATCTGGAAACTGTGGGATCTTGAAATTGGGACCCTGGGTCAAGGTTGAGGTTGACCTTGACCTAGGTTAGGGTTGAGGTTGACCTTGACCTAGGTCAGGGTTGAGGTTGACCTTGACCAAAAAGGTCAACCTTGACCTTGAGGTCAAGAATCTCAGATCTGTAGTTCAAGATGCCAAAAATAGGCTAGAGAGAAGTGGAAAATGGGGCAGAATAGGGGGAAAGCCAGATCCAAGTAGGAGACCCATTCAAGGCATTTGAAATGACCCCAAACCACTTACTTAGAGGGCTAAACCAGTCCTAAATAGAAGTGCTTCCATTTTTTGATGATACAAGGTTAAGTGATAAAAATTTTAAGGGTACTTATTCACCCCTCCCCTCTCAGTACACACCATTCCATTATTTCCAACATACATTAACTAATTTAATGTATTTCATTAACTTTCTACATCTTGATGATCATCAAATTTGTCATCTTTAAATATTCAATCAGTTATAGTTCATCAATCTCTCCCTTTGGCATTGATGGCAACATACTACATACTACTAATACATTATGAAATATATCAGTTGTATTTCATTAATCTCTACCAAACTTATTGTTCTATAACCAATACAAATGTATGACTCTCGGTAAGATTTTATAGCTTAGATTTGATTCTTGCATAGTACTTTCTTCATTATTTATTCCCTTCACTGGATAGATGTAGCAAATTTTGATTTTGTCTCTCCCTTTGTTGTAGAATCTTCTCTCCCTTAGATGGATGTTTCTTTGAATCTTTCTCTGATGTTTTCTCTCCCTTTGATTGTTCCTCTCCTTGATGGATATCTCTTTTCCCTTTGAATATTTCTGAGAGATATTTCATATGATATAATCTCTTCCTTAAGTCATCTCTCCCTTTGGATACTTCTCTCCCTTTGACACCAATGCCAAACTAAATATCCTTTTTTTTTCTTTTCTCCTTTTTTTTAATATATTCCTTGAATTTCCTTTTCATCAGCCATATAGCCCTATATTAGCCAAAAATATCTTTGGTGTTTGGTGTAGATAAGTACCTTTCTGTGTACTGATAATATTTGTAGTCCATCTCTTTGCCTGCATCAACATGAATGATCTTCTGATTGTGTGTACGCTGATGCAGCCTCCTAGTCAGCTTAGTGACCAATAGACAAGGGTCGGTCCCCTAGTCTCTTCCTTAGGTACTCAAATGTATCTTTAGGAAATGGCTTGGTGAATATGTCTGCTAATTGTTCCTTGGATTGAGCATATTCCAATATCATGTATTTCTCTTACACTTGTTCTCTTAAGTAGTGATACTTGATAGAAATATACTTTGTCTTAGCATGCATGAATGGGTTCTTTGAAATGTTAATTGCACTTGTATTATCACAATAGATAATTACTAGCTCAAGAAATTTCATATTCATACCTTCCATTAATTGTTTGATCCATGCAATATTAGAGCAATTTGTAGTAGTAGCCACATATTCTGCTTCTATAGTAGATTGTGATATCCATGCTTGCTTCTTGCTGATCCATGTGACAAGTCTATCACCCACAAAGAATGCTCCTCTTGTTGTGCTCTTTCTATCAATTAAGTTTCCAGCCCAATCAACATCTGTATAGACTTGAAGCTCAAATTTTCCTTCTTTGTTATACCAGAGACCATAGTCCTCAGTATTCTTTAGATATCTCAGAATTCTTTTGACAATCGTCATGTGTGATTCCTTGGGTTTAGCAGAGAATCTTGCAACTATTTCAACTGCATGTGCTATATTTGGTCTAGTGTGAACAACATACATTATTTTTCCAATCATTTATCTATATAGGGTCTAATTTACCTTGGTTGACTTGTCTTCCAGTTCCTTTCTGTTGTTGTCATCATTTTTCTGAACAAATTCATCTACTTTGACATTTGCACTTTCAATGATTTTGTTAGAGGATTTGTTAAGACATTTATAAGCCTTTCTCTTGGTAGAATACCCTAGAAATATTCCTTCTTCACCTTTGGAGTCAAGATTTCCATTTCTATCACCTTTCAAAATATAACATTGATTACCAAAAATTTTGAAGTAACTTACATTGGGTGTGTATCCATAACATAGCTCGTAAGATGTCTTATTGGTGTATTTATTTAATTGAGCTTTGTTCAATGTGTAGACAGTAGTACTGACAGCTTCTCTCCAAAATATTTGTGTGTTTCCTTTCTCAATCATCAGTGTTCTAGCATAATTAACAATGGACATGTTCCTTCTCTCAACAATCCCATTTTGTTGTGGTGTTCTTGGTGCAGAAACCTGTCTTTGAATTCTATGCTCATTACAAAAGTTAGTGAATTCATCATAAACAAATTCTCCTCCTCTATCTAACCTTAGACATTTAAGTTCCTTTCAACTTTTTTTTTCCACTATAGCTTTATACCATTTAAACATCTTCAATGCTTCTAATTTTTTCTTTTAAGAACATAACAATCATCATTCTAGAATAATCATCAACAAAGAGAATGAAATATCTATCACCATAATGGCTCTTTGTTCTCATTGGTCCACATAGGTCAATATGGACTAATTCTAGAATAGCATTAGATGTGTATGTTTTTCTCTTGAAACTAGACTTTGTCATTTTACCTTTTTGACAATTATTGCACATGACATGGCCAGGTTTGGACATGCTCACTAAGCCTCTTACTTTCCTTTTATTGCTTATCCTAATCATGTTTTCAAAATTCACATGACATAACCTTTTTTTCCACAACTATATGTCTTCATTTCTAGTCATTAAATAAGTGGTATTAATATCATCAATATAGAATAGGTTACCTTTTGTCTGTTCACCAGTTCTGATAAACCTTCCTAAGTCAATAAATATATTTTCCTTTTTGTTCTCAAATGCAACTTGCTGACCTATGTTTTTTAGCTATGAAACACTCAATAGGTTATAGTTAAGTCCTTTTACCCAGTATGCATTTTCACATCTGATCAAATTATTCAACATTATGATTCCTTTACCTTCAACTAGACAAGGTGAGTCATTACCCATTCTACGGATCCACCATTATAATATTCAAAAGTTTCAAACTTTTCCTTATCTCCAGTCATGTGGTGAGTACAACTACTATCAATAATCTAGATATCATTCTTGCTAGCCTTAGATATGAGTGCAGTTTCTACATACCTTTCTTCTTCATCTGAATCATCATTCATAGCAACAAATACCACCTCAATATCTTCATCAAATTCTGTGTCAGTATTTCCAGCTTTCTTCTCAGCTAGGTAACAAGATTTCTTCCCTTTCTCCTTGTAGTCTCAATTATCTCTTCTATCATATTGTTGGTTGCTTTGGTAATCTCGGTCATCACCTCTATCAAACTTCTTTTCATAAGTTTTGTCATTACTTATGTCATCTTTTCTTTTGTTAGGACATCTAGTAGCAAAGGGTCCAATCTCTTTACAATTAAAACATATAATTGGTAGTTTACCTTTGTATCTACCTTTGCCTCGCTGCAATCTTCTAGCCATTAGTGCTTCAATATCATCAAGTTCTTGGTCATCACTATCACTTTCACTATCATTTCTTATAGTGGGTTTATGACTTGATTGACTTATTTTTAAAGAAGATTTGAATGCAGACTCAATAGATGGTAAGACATTGTTGTCAAAGTTATTCATGTCAAATGAAATAATTCTACCAATCAAACTATCTAGAGTAACATTGTTATTTTCTATTGTTCTTATTTCTTGTATAGCAGATACTCTAATAGCGTAAACATGAAGTAAGGTTTTGAGAATTTTACTTACCACTATTTCTTCTTCATTTACACCTCCAACTCCTTGGGTGGCATTAACAACCTCTTTGATTCTGCCACTGTACTAAGTGATGTTTTCTCCTTCTTTCATTCTCAAGTCATCAAATTTTCCTCTTAGGCTTTCTTCCTTAGCGCTTAGCAAATTTATATCTCCTCCATGTACTAGCTTCAATTTGTCCCACATTTTCTTTGTCATGGTGCATGATTTGACATCTTCAAATTCAACATCAGAGAGTAAGGAAGAAAGTTCTATCATCATAGAATTGTGTTCATGATTTTCTCTCAATTGATCAAGTGTATGAGGTCTAGTGGGTAACACAATTCAGAATCCAAGTATTGAGTAACATCATTTCCAATACCTGATAGGTGGATTCTTATCTTGCTTTTCCATGATGAAAAGTTGTCCTTGTTCAACTTAGGGACATCCCTCTTACTCATCATGTGATCTTTAGCTTAGGTCTTGAAACCTTCCTTCTAAGCACACAAAGATCTGATACCAATTTTTAGAATAACTGAGAGGGGGGGTTGAATGAGTGGTCTCAAAAATTAATCTAATAAACCAACTAAAACTTTATATCTTAAATATAAAACCTCTATTTATCTTTAGTCCTACAAGATGTATGCCTTTAAATAATTTTATCAAATAACTACTACTCCGAGATCACTGTTAATCCTTTTTAATAAGATTTACTAAATAGAAGTCTTAGCCTTTACTAAAATACAGTAAATAACTTAGTGTTTACCGATCAATCCTATTTTAGTAATGTGTAAAGAAAAAATTAAAGCAATGAACTATATACACATTTGACATGTGGATTTTTAACCTGGGAATCCTGTTAAGGGAAAACCCACTTGGGACTGGTAACCCAAAATTTTCACTCTTCTGAAGTGAGCTCGGTGAAGAGCCAACCATGTTAAAGGTTACAAACACATTATTAAGTGTGACCATGTTAGATGATTTATCACTAATTGTTAATCACTTGACCTTCACGATTTAATATGCTTGTTAACATGAAAAACCTTTTGATACTCCTTCGGATGTATCGCAATATATAAAGGATGGTTAAATCCTACTCAGTTAAGAGACTTTCTGATCCAATGGTTAAAATGAAATAATATATGATCTATTCATAAATATAACTAAACTTTGAAGATGTTCAGATCTATTGTAAGCTCATAATACCTTTATGATCAATGTTTCTCTTATGTTCCTTTTCACCTCTTCTTTCTGCTCGGTGAATGTTGTTTCTTCTCTGTTTCTCTGTGTTTGCATAAAAATTTAGCTTTGTTCCTAAGCTTGTATGATCAGGTCTGTATGAAGACTACTTTCTTTACCAAAATTCTCCTTATCATTCTCTTATTATACCCCCATTTGTTATCAATTAGCTTATCTCTTTTATAGACATGATTTCACCGTTTCTAGGTCCTTGTCTTTCTTGTTCTTGACATGATCCGCAAATCTCACCATTCTTGCTTTAGTTTTATCCCATAGATTTCTTCTTGACAACTGGAATAAAACTAGCTTTAAATATCTAGTTTATCTCTAGCTTTTAAATGGTCGATGACAACAATGTAATCAAATAGTTAACTCTATAATTAGTGCCTTCCAGCTAAGTCTTTTGTCATTTCTGAACTTTAATTATGATTGGTGTTTAACTCCTTGTTTTCTCGGTCTTGACTTCAGTTGTCCTCAGGCATCTCTATCTGTTAGGGTTGTCTATCCATTGATCAACACTGTGACTTTCAGTTCTTCTTGGGTATCACTTTGGTTCTTCTCGGGTATCTTGCTCGGTTTACACTGTGACTCTTTTTGGGGTTCTCTATCTGTTAGTGTGCACTGTCCATCGATGTTTGTTGTCACTTGGTGTATACTGAACTTTTATGCATTACTGATAACATAACCTATATCTCTTTGGTTCTTTGAAGTCTTTGACAATATGAATATGGCCAATCAGAGTATATCAAGTTGACATCAATGAAAATACAATACATTAATTGTTTTAATGTCTTGCATTAACTTTCTACATCTCGGTGATCATCAACTTTGTCATCTGTAAACATTCAATCAGTTATAGTTTATCATTATGGTGTTGATGTTAATATGCCCTTAGAGTTAGAAATTTATCATTCAAATTTCCTTTAATGGTATAATTGATAATGACACTTTTAGAGAACAATTCTTACAACAGCTTGAAATGTTAGATGAACAACGAATTCATGCCCTTGAACACATCAAAGAATATCATAAATCTCTTCATAAAAAGTACAATACTAAAGTGATTGAATGATCCTTTTCAATTGGAGACTTGGTTCTTTATGAAAATTAATGTAATGTTAATGCTCTACCTGGTGAAAAAGGAAAATTTAATCCTAACTAGCTTGGTCCTTATTCTGTCACAAAATTTTATGGTTTAGGTGTGTACAAAATAGATAATATGGATGATATACTTCTAAAAGATCCTATAAATACCATGCATTTGCATCGGTATTATGCTTCAATTTCTCTTTCTCTCTCTCTAATATTTCTATGTGCTTGTATTTTCTTCACATTTAAAGCATTATATGTTCTCGCATGTCTTACTTTGAATTCCTGACAAAAATATTTTACATTTTGGTCTTGAATATTAAGTGTAGTATATTAATCATTTTTTTGTTAAGATACTACCTAGGAGATACTTGCACATGTATTATTTATATTTAATATCATGTTAGAATATATTATGTATGTTAATCTATTTTACATAGGTTCTTATCCATTTCATGTAAATCACTTTAATATTTATGTCAATGGTTACAAAAAATCAATCATAAAGACATTACTGTTGAAGATAATTATTCAATTGTGTATTGTCATTGATGTTTACACAAATGTCTATACTTAACCAAGCACAGTCAGTGTATGCCAAGCTCTCTCAGGAATTGAAGAAGACCAAAGTGATTTTAAGTTCTAACCAAGTCCACTCGGGCATTACAATAAGGGTTGGGTATTGAAGGATTACAGTGTTAACCGAGTTAGATATTTAGTGTCAGCTGACTAACAACAGTTTATACTTTATGTTTAATTGGTTATATGCAGTCGAAAAAATTTAGTTTTATTATTTATTTGGAAGGTTATTCAAGTTGACTTGACAAGGCTTATCATATTTATACAAGGTCAAGTTTGGATTGAATGTGTGTGAAGAAATACATGGCAGCATTTTGATATGAAGAGTGAAGGTGAAATCAGATGGGATTATGATTAAGGACAAAACATCCAGACAGAGCTGCAATAGAATATTTGATCAGTGAGGATCCAGTTTAAAGCCATAGCAGAGATATGAATCAGCAAAGATAGTTGCCTCTTAAAACAAGTCAATCCATTGTTACTCTCTAACAATTGTAGCAGTGATCCAAATCTCTTTACAGATTAGACTGAACAATCTTTTGTAAATCCTCTCAAAATGTGGCATTTCTATATTGAAGTGTTTGAAGACCTCTAACAAGGCCACTCCTTACAAGGTGATTAACTCCTCTAACAGGGTCACACCTAATAGTGTGTTTTGTAACCTTTAACATGGTTCACTCCTAATAGAGCTCACTTCAGAAGAGTGAAAAATAATAACTAGTTGTAATTGGTCATTTTCCCAAATTGGGTTTCCACGTTAAATCTTGGTGTCATCTATGTACATGTTATTTTCTTTATGCTTTATGTTTTTGCATTTAATCACGAAAGGATAATCACAGTTAATATCTTAAGATTGCTTTGTTAACCAAGTAACAGTAGAATATCTTTGTTAACCAAGTAACAATGAAAAGTTTGTTTAAGACATCTAAGGAACTTAGATTTTTTTTTGGTGGTAACTAATTCTATTAGAATAACTGAGGGGGGGGGGTGAATCGGTGGCCTCAAAAAAATTCCAATAAATCAACGCAAAAACTTAGTACCACAAAATTAAGCCTCTAGTTATCTTCAGTCCTACAAGATGTATGCCTTCAAATAAACTTATCAAATAACTACAGCTCGGAGTTCATTTTTAAACCTTATTCATACTATTTACCGATTAGCAGTCTTTCATTTACCGAAAAAAGTAAATTTCTTAGTGTGTGCCGATCAATCGAGATTAGTCATGTGTAATGCAAAATACTAAAGTAATGACTCATAAACACGTTGACACATATATTTTTAATGTGTAAACCCTATTAAGGGAAAAACCACTTGGGACGAGTAACCCAAAATTTTCACTCTTCTAAAGTGAGCTCAGTGAAGAGCCAACCTTGTTAAAGGTTACAAACACACTATTAGGTGTGACCTTGTTAGAGGATTCAAATAGAATAGTTTGTCACTTGATATCGGGTATCTCTATGCTACCTTGAATGACCAAACCCTAGTTTGTCAAATGGTATCTAGCATCATGATATCTTTATGATCAAACTTTTTGATACTCCTTGGGATGTATCTCAATATAGAAAGGATCTTTAAATCCTTCTCGGTTAAGAGACTTTCTGATCCAATGGTTAAATTGAAACAGTAAATGATCTATTCATATATACAACTATAGACTTGCACATTTTCAGATCTATTATAAGCTCATTATACCTTTCTAATCAATGTATCTTTTCAATTCCTTTGCTCTACTTCTTTATGCTTGGTGATGTTGTGCTCTGTTGCTTAGTGTCCATAGAAATCTTTAGCTCTTTCCTCAGCTTGATTGATTAGGACTGTATGAAGTTGTTCTTCATCAGTTTCTCTCCAACATCCTCTTTCTCTATTCACTTCTCTAATTGATAATGAATTAGATTTTCTCTTTATAGACATTATATCATTGTTTCTCACTTCTTTATTTTCTTTTTCTTGGCATGATCCATAATCTTAGCCAATCTTGTTTCAAAGCTTTACTTAAGTTTTATCCCTAAGATTTCTCCTTGACAACTGGATAAAATAGCTTTAAATATTTTACTTATCTCTGGCTTTAACTTGTCGATGAAAACATTGTTAACAACCAGTTAACTCTATCTTTAGCTCTTGCTAGCTAAGTTTTTTGTCATTTTTGAACTTCATTTCCTTTCGGTGTTTTAACTCTTGTTAGCTTCAATCAATACTTCAATTCTCATCGGGTATCTCTGTCAGGGTTTTCTATCTGTCGAGGTTGTCTATACATCAGGTAGCACTGTAATTCTAACCATCCATAATTCTTTTGATTATTCTCATCGGTAATGCTTTTCAGGTTTATTGCTTGGGAAAAACTGTGACTTTACTTTTAGTTTTCTTTGTCCATCAAGGTGCACTGCATGTCGGTGTTTGTTGTCACATAGTGAATGATGATCTTTTATGCATTACTAAAAGCATAATATTTATCTCTCTGATTCTCTGAAGTCTTTTGACACATTGTATATAACCAATTAGATTATATCAAGTTGACATCAATGATAATACAATCCATTAACTGATTTAATGTCTTCCATTATCTTTCTGCAGTTCGGTGATCACCTTAACATCTTCAAACATTCAATCAATTATATGTCACCAATCTCTCCCTTTGGCATTAATGGAAACATACTACATTATCACACTATATTATTTCTAATACAATATGAAATATATCAAGTGTATTTCATCAATCTCTCCCATATCATTTGTTCTATAACCAATACAAATGTCTGGCTCTCGATAAGCTCATATAGCTTATATTTGTTTCTTGTAGAGTGTGTTCTTCAATCTTCAATCCATTTTTTGGATAGATATGTTTGCTTCTGATTCTTTTGATCACATGTGCTTTGACTATTCCTCTCCTTAATCATCTCTTTTTGTTTTTATAAAAATCTCTCCTTTCGTGTGTATTCTCTCCCTCATGTTACTTCTCTCCCTTTGATGGATATTTCATATGTAATCTCTCCCTTTGAATCTCTCTCCCTGATAATGAGATAATCTCTCCCTTTGAAAAAAATGCCAAAATAGTCTTTGACTATGCCAAAGTTATATCCTTTCACCTTTTTACAATATACTCCTTGAATTTCCCTATCCATCAGCAATACAGTGACTTTGGTGTTCAGTGTAGATATGTACCTTGTTGTATATAGATGTATCTTTGCAGTCCATTTCCTTGCTTGCATCAACATGAATGATCCTCTGATTTGAGCATAGGCTGATCCAATCTCCTAGTCATCTTACTGACCGATAGACAAGGGTTGGACCCCTAGTCTCTGTCTTAGGTACTCAAATGTATCTTTCAGTAATGGCTTGGTAAATATGTCAGCTAATTATTCCTTTGATTGAACATATTCTAGTATCACTTCTTTTTCTTGCACTTGTTCTCTTAAGTAATGATACTTGATTGCTATATGCTTAGTTTTAGCATGCATGATTGTATACTTTGATATGTTTATTGCATTGGCATTATCACAATAAATAATCACTCATTCAAGAATCTTCATATTCATACCTTCTAGTAACTATTTGATCCATGCAATATTTTAGAAGTTTTCAGAAACATCCACATACTCTACTTCTGCAGTAGACTGTGAGATGCATCCTTTCTTCTTTCTGATCCATGTGACAAGTCTGTTACCCATGAAGAATGCTCCTCCAGTTGTTCTCTTTCCGTCATCTAGGTTTCCAGCCCAATCAGCATTTGTATATACTTGAAGCTCAATTTTTCCTTCTATTTTATAGCATAATCCATAGTCCTTGGTGTTCTTTAGATACCTCAGAATTCTCTTGACAACATTCATATGTGATTCTTTGGGATTAGCAGAGAGTCTTGCAACTATTCTAACTGGATGTGCTATATCTGGTCTAGTGTGAACAACATACATTAGTTTTCCAGTCATTGATCTATACAAGGACTGATTTACCTCATTTGATTTGTCTTCTTTTGGAAGCTTACATCCGGTTGTCATAGGTGTTATAACTGGCTCAGAATCTTCCATCTTGAATATTTTCAGCACTTGATGTATTTGGACTGAGTGATATATATTCCTACATCTTGTTGAAGAATCTATGAACAAGAAAGAATTTGATCTCCCCAAACATAGACATTTCAAACTCTTTGATCATTTCATTAGAAAAGGATTTACATAACATTTCATTTCCCCCAAATATGATATCATCAACAAAAATTTCAGCAATCGGAATATTACCATTGGTATCTTCTTTTAAGTACAAATTTATATTTTCACTTGTTCTTACAAATTTAATGCTAATGAGATAGGAGTGAAGTCTTTTATACTTGGCTCTAGGTGCTTGTTTCAATCCATACAAGGCTTTATGTAGTCTACATACCATGTTTCTCTTGTCTGGATCAACAAACCCTTCTAGTTGTTCAATGTATACCTCTTCTTCTAGTATTCCATTTAGGAATGCAGATTTAACATTCATCTAGTATACCTTGAATCCTTTATATGAAACATAAGAAAGAAGAATTCTAAATCCTTCTAATCTAGCAATAGGTGTAAAGGTTTCTCCATAATCAATACCTTCTTCTTGTGCATACTCCTTTCATACTAATCTTGCTTTGTTTCTAGTGACTTCTCCATTCTCATTCAGCTTGTTTCTAAATATCCATTTGGTACCGATAACATTCTTGTCATCTAGTCTTGGTACTAGTGTCCATGTCTTGTTCTTCTCCATCTTTTCTATTTCCTCATTCATAGAAATTACCCATTCTTCATTTTCAAGTTCATTATTAATAGATTTAGGCTCAAAATCACAAATTAAACATCTGGTGTTTAGTGACTTACTTCTAGTTCTCATTCAAGCCTTCTTGTCTCCTATGATCTGATTTTGTGGATGATGTCTTCTGACATACTTGGAAAAATTTTTTTCAGCTCTGTGTTCATCATTATGATCATCATCTTGACCTTCATTCTGATCTCCATCATTCGAAACATCATCTTGAGGATTTTCATGATTTTTGGTAATTGCAGCCTAACGCTTGGGTGCAATTTTCTATTGCTCGGGAGCAATACACTGTTGCTCAGGTAGAGTGACAGGTTCTTCAGTGTAAACAAACTTGTTGTAGTCTTTTGGTTCTTTTCTACTTTCCTTATCATTATTTTCTGCAAATTCATCTATTCTTACATTTTCACTTTCAATGATCTTGTTAGAGGACTTGTTGAGACATTTATAAGCCTTGCACTTGGTGGAATACCCTAGAAAGATACCTTAATCTTTCCATTTCTATCATCCTTCAAAATATAACATTGACTACCAAAACTTTTGAAGTAACTTACATTGGATGTGTAACCAGACCATAGCTCATAGGGTGTCTTCTTTGTGTCCTTCAATTGTACTCTATTCAATGTGTAGACAACAGTATAGACAGATTCCCTCCAAAAAGTTTGAGTGATTCTTTTCTCAATCATCAGTGTTCTTTCACAATAAAAAATTAATATGTTTCTCCTCTCAGCAATCCCATTTAGTTGTGGTGTTCTTGGTGCATAAACCTATCTTTTAATTCCATTCTCATTGCAATAGTTAGTGAATTCATCTGAAATAAATTCCCCTCATCTATCTGATCTTAAGAATTTCAATTCCTTACCACTTTGTTTTTCTACCATAGCCTTATACCATTTAAACATTATGAATGCTTCTGATTTATCTTTTAAGAACATAATTCTCATCATTCTAGAATAATTATCTACAAAGAGAATGAAATACCTATCTCCATAGTAACTTTTTGTCCTCATGGGTCCACATAAATCAGTATGGACTAATTTTAGAATTGCATTGGATGTATGGGCTTTACTCTTGAAACTAGACTTTGTCATCTTACCTTTTTGACAATTCTTACACATGATATGCTCAGGCTTTGACATGCTCGGTAAGCCTCTTACTCTTCTTTTATTGCTTATCTTTATCATGTTGTCAAAATTCACATGACATAATATTTTATGCCATAACCATATGTCTTTGTTTCTAGCCATCAAACAAGTGGTGTTAATGTCATCAAGATAGA
Source organism: Thuja plicata (assembly GCA_018584345.1). Lineage (NCBI taxonomy): Eukaryota > Viridiplantae > Streptophyta > Pinopsida > Cupressales > Cupressaceae > Thuja > Thuja plicata. The sequence continues at coordinate 943,639 of MU223562.1, read as the reverse complement.
AAAGGTTACCTTTTGTCTGTTCACCAGTTCCAATCAACCTTCCTGATTCATTGAAGATCTTTTCCTTCTTATTTTCTAATGCTACTTGGTGACCTTTGTTAATCAGTTGTGAAACACTCAAATGATTATAATTAAGTCCTTTTACCCAGTAATCATTTTCACATTTGATCAGGTTATTAAACATTATGGTTCCTTTACCTTCAATTGGACAAGGTGTGTCATTACCCATTCTTACTGAACCACCATTATAGTGCTCAAAAATTTCAAAATTTTGTTTATCACCAGTCATGTGGTGAGTGTAACCACTATCTATAATCTAGACATCATTCTTACTAACCTTAGATATGAGTGCAGTCTCTACATACCTTTCTTCTTCTTTGTCTGAATCATCCTTCATGGCTACAAATATCATCTCAATGTCTTCATCAGATTCGGTTTCAGTATCATCAACTCTGTTCTTAGCTAGGTAACAAGAATTATTTCCTTTGTCCTTGTAGTCTCGGGTATCTCTTTTTTCAGATTGTCGGTTGCTTCGGTAATCTCTATTATCACCTTGGTCAAAATTCTTTTCATAAGTTCTATCATTGCTTTTGTCATCTTTTCTTCTATTAGGACATCTTGCAGCAAAGTATCCAACCTATTTACAATTAAAACATACAAGTGGTAATTTACCTTTGTATCTTCCTTTTCCTCTTTGCAATTTTCTTGCCATTAGTGCTTCAATCTCATCAAGCCCTTGGTCATCACAATCAATTTCACTATCATTCCTCATAGTGTGTTTATGACTTGACTTACTTATTTTCAAAGAATATTTGAATGCAGATTCTATTGATGGTAAGACACTATTATCAAATTTATTCATCTCAAATGAAATCAGTCTACCAATCAGACTATCTAGAGTAACATTATTATTTGAAATTGCTCTCATTTCATGTATAGAAGATACTCTAATAGCATATACATGCAGTAAGGTTCTTAGGATTTTACTTACCACTGTCTCTTCTTCAAGTACACCTCCAACTCCTTAGATAACATTGACTACCTCTTTGATTCTGTAGCTATACTGAGTGATATTTTCTCGTTCTTTCATTCTTAGGTCATCAAACCTCCCTCTTAGGCTTTCTGCCTTGGCTCTTAGTACTTTAGCATCTCCTCCACATACCAGGTTCAATTTATCCCTCATTTTCTTTGCAAAGGTGCAAGTTTTGACATCTTCAAACTTAGCATCAGAGAGTGAGGAAGCAAGCTCTATCATCATGCAATTGTGCTCATTCATTTCTCTTAATTTCTAAAGTATGTGAGGTCCTATAGGAAACACATATTCAGTATCTAAGTATTGAACAAAATCATTTCCAATACCTAATAGGTGGAGTCTTAATCTACTTTGCCATGATGCAAAGTTGTCTTTGTTCAACTTGAGCACATCTCATCTATTCATCTGGTGATCTTTTGCTTGAGTTGTTAATATCCCTTTCTAAGCACACAAGCTCTGATACCAATTGTTAGAATAACTGAGGGGGGGTGAATCAGTGGCCTCAAAAATATTCCAATAAATCAACCCAAAAACTTAGTACCACAATATCAAGCCTCTAGATATCTTCAGTCCTACAAGATGTATTCCTTCAAATAATTAGTGATTGGAGTTCACTGTTAAACCTTATTCTTACTGTTTAATGATTAGCAGTCTTTCATTTACCAAAAAATAGTAAATTGCTTAGTGTATACCAATCAATCTAGATTAGTTATGTGTAATGTAAAACACTAAATTAATGACTCATAAACACATTGACACATGGATTTTTAATGTGGAAACCCTGTTAAGGGTAAAAAACACTTGGGACCAGTAACCCAAAATTTTCACTCTTCTGAAGTGAGCTCGGTGAAGAGCCAACCCTATTAAAGGTTACAAACACATTGTTAGGTGTGACCTTGATAGAGGATTTAAATAGGATAGTTTGTCACTTGATATTGGGCATCTCTATGCTACCTTATATGATCACACCCTGGTTTGTCAAATGGTATCTGGCATCTCACGCTATCTTCATCATCAAAATTTTTGATACTCCTTGGGATGTATCTCAATATAGAAAGGATCTTTAAATCCTTCTCGATTAAGAGACTTTCTAATCCAATGGTTAAATTGAAACAGTAAATGATCTATTCAAATATACAACTATAGACTTGTAGATTTTTAGATCTATTGTAAGCTCATTATACCTTTCTGATCAATTTATCTTTTCAATGATTTTTATCCACTTCTTTCTGCTCGGTGATGTTGTTCTTTGTTTCTCAGTGTCCACAAAAATCTTTAGCTCTTTCCTCAGCTTGATTGTTCAGGACTGTATGAAGTTTTTCTTCGTCAGTTTCTCTCTAGCATCTTCTTTCTCTATTCACTCCTCTAATTCATAATGAATTAGATTGTCTCTTTATAAACATGATATCACCATTTCTTACTTCTTGATTTTCTTGTTCTTGGCGTGATCCACAATCTTAGCCAATCTTGTTTTAAAGCTTTACTTAAGTTTATCCCATAGATTTCTCATTGACAACTGGATAAAATAGCTTTAAATATTTTACTTATCTCTGGATTTAACTTGTCTATGAAAACAATCTTAACAACCAGTTAACTCTATCTTTAGCTCTTGCTAGCTAGGTCTTTTGTCATTTCTAAACTTCAATTCCTTTCAGTGTTTTAACTCTTGTTAGCTTTGGTCAAAACTTCATTTATCCTTGAATATCTCTGTCGGGGTTGTCTGTCTGTCGGGTAGCACTGTAATTCTGACCATCGGTAATGCTTGTGATTTTGCTCATCTGTAATGCTTGTCGGGTTTCTTTCTTGGGAAACACTGTGACTTTACTTTTGGTTTTCTCTGTCCGTCAGTGTTTTTTGTCACTGAGTGAATTTTGATCTTTTATGTATTACAGAAAGAATTATCTTTATCTCTCTGATTCTCTGAATTATTTTGACACATTTTCAATAACCAATCATATTATATCAAGTTGACATCAATGACAATACAATCCATTAACTGATTTAATGTCTTGCATTATCTTTTTGCATTTCAGTGATCACCTTAACATCTTCAAACATTAAATTAGTTATATATCATCATATTCACCCCTCCCCTTTCAGTTACTCAACCCATTTCCAAAAATTGGTATCAGAGCATTTGGTGCTTTCAGGGAAGGTTTCAAGGCCTAACCTAAAGATCAGAGATGTCTTATGGAAGGGAGATCCCCAAACTTAACAAAGACAAATTCATTGCATGGAAATATTTTATGAGGCTACATCTATCTACTATTGGATATACTGGTTTACAATTCTTAGATCACAAGTATGTGGAACCACCGAGAGCTATGTCTGTGGATCAGATGGTGGACATGAAGAATCATAACATAATGATGATTGATATAGCTTCTTCAGTCAGCTATTCAGAATTTTATGAAGCCAAGGACTACCGTATTGCCTATGATATGTGGTATAAACTGCATGATATCCATGCAGGAGATGAAAATGTAAAGAGATCCAAAATAGAAAGTCTCAAAGGTTAGTTTGATCATATGAAAATGAAAGAAAGAGAAAACATTGCAAAATACAGTGAAAGAATCAAGAAAAGTGTTTGTGCCATCAGAGCTTCTGGTGAAATAATTGAAGATAAAACAATGGTTAGTAAGGTATTGATAAATTTACTTCTTATCTATGAAATTATAGTTTCAACTATTCAAGAGATGAGGTGCAATAATGATATAACTCTAGATGCATTGGTTGGAAGACTTACAGCTTTTGAGTTGGACAATTTTGACAATTATTCTCCTAATCCTAGCAATTTTGAGTGTTCATTCAAAGCTAAATTAAACCTTGGTGAGATGGATAGAATTCAAAAGAAAAATATATTAACAGTGATAGTGATGAAGAATTTGATGATGAAGATCTAGAAATCATTGAAGCACTACTTACAAAGAGAGCCGTGAAAGGAAAAAGGACAGTACAAAGGAAGAATACCATTATATTTCTTTTCATGTGATGAGGTTGGTCACATTGCTACTAAGTGTCCAAACAAGGAAGACAAAGGTGAGAGAAAGTTCAACAAGTATAAAGGCAAGAAATATTTCAAAAGTTACAAAAGCTACAAGGACAAAGGTAAGAAATCTTTTTATATTGCTAAAGATTTTGATAGTGATGAAGATGAAGATGAAATCGTTTGCATTTCTAATAAGGATGAGTCAAACAATGAAGAAAATGAAAAGACTGCACTTTTCTCTCATATTAGCAAAAATGACACTTGGATACTTGATAGTGTTTGTTCTAGGCACATGACTAGTGATAAAAATAAATTTGAACATCTTGAGCACTATGATGGTGGGAGTGTCAGTTTTGGGAAAAATGAACCTTTCTATGTGAAAGGTAAAGGTTGTATTTCTCTAACTAAAGGAATCAAATGTGATAATGCTTATTGGGTTGAAGGACTAAGGCATAATCTAATAAGTGTGGCACAACTAAATAACATTGGTTTCAGGGTAGAATTCATGAATGGTAAGACCAAGCTCTTGGATGGTAAGGGAAACCTAGTTGGAACTGGAAAGCAAACAAAAGGTAATCTATTATATCTTGATCTCACTGAAAGATCATGTTTTATTGCACAAGTAGAAGAAAGGTGGTTATGGCATAAAAGGTTATGTCATGTGAATTTTGATAACCTGGTCAACATAAGCAAGACTAAAAGAGTAACAAGAATTCCTATTTTGAAGAAACTTGAATTGGCAATATGTAAACAATGTCAAATTGGGAAGATGGGAAAAACTAGTTTCAAGAGAAAGAATTACAATAATGAAGAAGTCTTGGAGTTGGTGCATATTGATCTGTGTGGACCAATTGGAACAAGAAGTTACACAGGAGAGAAGTATTTTATTCTATTTTTTTATGACTATTCCAGAATGATGATTGTTATGTTTCTCAAAGAAAAACCAGAAGCTTTTCAGAAGTTTAAGTGGTACCTTGCCAGATTTGAGAAGGAAACACAAAAGAAACTTAAATTCCTAAGATCTGATAGAGGAGGTGAATTCATTTCCAATTAGTTCAATAAATTCTGTAATGAAAGAGGAATCAAGAGACAAGTGTTTTCCCTAGGTACACCACAGAAAAATGGGATAGCAGAAAGAAAAAATAGATCCATTATGGATTGTGCAAGAACCTTGATGATTGAAAAGAATGTTGCGACCAAATACTAGAAGGAATCTATCATCATTGCAGTACACACCTTGAACAGATTTCAACTTATGAAAGGTACTAAGAAGACACTTTTTGAATTATGGTATGGCTATAAACCTAATGTTCGTTATTTCAAAGTATTTGGAAGTAAATCTTAAATCTTGAAGAAAGAAAGAAATGGAAAATTTGATGTAAAGGTGATGATAGTATATTCCTAGGCTACTCCTAATGAAATGTAACTAATTGAATGTTTGAAGATGTTCTGATTAAGTAAAAATAGGTTTTACAAGGACCCGAAACCTTTACAAAGTAATAAAGTTCAGCAGGTTTTACAAGGACCTGAAACCTAAAGAGTTATAACAAATGTTCAATAAAGAGCAAAAAAATTTGTGCTCGAGCACCCAAAAAGGAAAGGAAATAGGAAAATAAGAAACTAAACCAAAAAAAGTCCCATAGAAACAACATTAAAAATAGGGACAGCAAAAACCCCCAAAGGGACAAAAAATAGGACAGCTACATTCTATGCACTATCTCCTTCGCTTCGATGATCATAATCTGCATATTGCTGACTGAACTCTTGAGCTCTACAGTGTCTTTTTCCTCCTTAGGACTATTCTTCTTAGTACTATCTCTAGTACGCGATCTCAGGCCTATTCCCTCTTTGATCTCTCTTCTTTCCTTCTCTTTGTTATCCCTATCCATTTTTTCCATCAGAATCTGTGCATGAACATAGTAAGCCTTGATACTGATAAGACATTGTTCCCTGATTTTTTTAACTGTAGCCTCCAACCTCTCCACCTTAGTAGTTAGATTCATGATCTGCTCAGCATTACTCTCTTTCTCAACCCTGTCAAGGATGTCTTTGATTTTTCTCTCCATTATCCCCACTTTATTAACAAATGCTACCTGGGCTTCAGAATTCCCTACTACTTCTTTCATTTCAGTTAGACAAACAACCATTGGTTTTTCCCCAATACCCATACTACTAAGAATATTTATCTTGGCCTTTATAATATCAACTTCTTTTTTCAAATTATTCTGATCATCAATCAAATTTCTTACTAGACCAATGAAACCCCCAATGTAATCTTTGTTGTCTGCAGAGAAATAGTGCTCCCTTGTGTCCACATTGTCATGAAAATCACATTCCTTATGCCCAGAATCTTCATCAGTTTTGTTGTTCTTTTCATCTTTTATATTTTCTTCTTCCTGCTTCTTCTCTTCAATTTTCTCCCTGAGACTAGTGTCATCATTACCCTCTTCTTTTCTCTCCTCCCTATTCTCCCCTTTTTCCTTATCCTCCTTGTTCTCCTCTATTTTTTCCTTTAAATCTTCCTCGTCTGAAGTAACATTAATTCTCATTTTTTTATCCTCCTTTTTCTCCTCCTCAAAATCAGTCTCTATTTCCAACTCCTCATTCTGAATCTTCTTCTTTGTTATCTTTTTGCCCTTTTTCTTTCCACTTCCCTCCCCAATCTCCTCATCACTATCCTTCTCTGTTTCTGACCCTTCAGAGTAGGGTTTCTTCTGGTTTTTAAAAACACCCTTTCTATTAGATTTAGGGGTTTAAAACCCTTTGGACTCCTCTTCTCTTTCTATTTCTTCCCCAAACATACTATCTTTTTCATCCCCATCAGTCTCTTCTTCCTCCTTCAAAATATTATTTCCCAGCGACCTTTCCACTTTCTTAGATTTTAGCACGTCATATATGAGAATCATAAGCCCTTGGTGGGATGCATGATCCCCCTTCGGATCTTTAAGTAAGCTAGATATGGTAGCATCTAACGAACTAAGCAGATAGTAAGGTAAACTAACTTTAACCTTATGCCTAAAATGGTTTAATAACATGAAATGGTGCCCATATGCCCTAGTAAACCTACCATCCAGAGTGACATAACTGATTATCACATAAAGGACATACCTCCAGGGTCTGGAAATTTACTTTGGATTATGGTAGGAAGCATCAATCTTGACCAGTCTATTCTTTTCCTTCTCATCTCCTGGGAAAGTCTCCCAAGCTTTATCTAAGATCAATCTATCTCTATAAAACTTAATTCTGTCCATACCCATTCCTGTAGCTTCAGCAATGATCTCCTTCGTAACCTCCATATACTGGTCTCCAACCAAAATCTTTCCCTCTTTCCATGATTTTTTAAAGATCCTAGTGATAGAAGGATTCCTGCCATGGAGCCGTTCCAGGAAAATAGCCAACCCACCCTCTTTCATGATTTCCCAAACTCTATGATTTTTCTTCTAGTTGTTACAATTAACTGGCTCAACTCTTTTCTTGTTTCCTCCCATTTTCTTACTTTGGTTGCAACAAATATTACTGTAATGGCAGACGAAAATGCCAAAATGAATATTTTGCAAAGCCAAAAGGACCTAGAAAGCGTGCCAAATCTGATGTACAATCATAATAGAGTACTTACAACTTCGAAGGCAATAATGACACATCACCTCCGTATTAATGATTTTAAAACAACTTACCATTTATAATAATTTTCTAATGGATCCTCAATCGATCCATCTCAAGCAATAATTTCACTTGAGATGGCACATCATTTCCATCATCCCACTATGCCACCTCATCACTCTGACACACATTATTCACCACCCAGTCAGCAATGTCATTATCCTCACGGTAATTATGGGTAATAATACAATTTTGAAAAGAGCACATAATATCTTTGGCTTTTTGAATAATATTATATATAGTCCATGAGGCGGGGGTGTCATTTTTTAAATATTTGACTATGTTGAGAGAATCCCCTTCTAACCAGACTTTAGTGATACCTTTTTCTTTAGCTAAAATAAGACCCTGAAGAGCCGCACAGGCTTCTGCAAGATGATTAGTTTGATTACCGATGGGGATAGCTTTTATACCTGTACAAACACCATTTTCATTTCTGATGACAATGCCACATCCTACCACCCCTGGATTTCCCTTAGAGGCGCCATCAAATTGATTTTCTACCATCCCTTTAGGGGACAATCCCATCTAGCATCCTCTCTTTTAGTTCTTTTATCCTTTTTTTTGGAATTGCCATTGGTTTTCCAATTTTTGAACAGGGTAACATCATTCTCCTGTAGAGGTTCTAACACTTTATCCTATAACATAAGATTCTCTTTTATGGCTCTCTTAATCTTAAAGAAAACCTCCTTTTTAGTAGTCATCTTGTCTTTAAACACTCTATCATTTCTTTCTCTCTAGACCCCCCATCAAACATGGGGTAGGACGAAATTCCAGATCTTAACAACTGTGTCATGCTTTGAACTATAGATCCAAGATTTAAAAAGACTCTCCTGATTATTAGGAAAAACCCACTCAATATTAAGGACCTGGAAAAAAAATCCCAAATTTTTCTGACAAATGGGCAGTGGATGAAGATATGTCCCGCACTTTCCTCCTCTTGCTCACAAAGATAGCACATGTTAACAATAGTTATACCTCTTTTTCTGAGATTGTCAATTGTCATAATTTTATTTTGCATCATTAACCAGAAAAAAACATTAATTTTAGGAATGAGGTTTTTATCGTAGACTTTTTCCCAAAAAGGCTCAATAAGGTCTTCAAACTCCAAATGGTACAGAGATGAGACAATTAAGTTACCATCAGTACTATGTTTCCAAACAATCCTATCCTCTTCCTCAATCAAAATGATTGAGTTGATAATTTTGTTAAGATGACCCAATCTTATATCAATGATAGATAAATATTTCTCGTGATCCCTTTCCCAATAGTCTTCAACTTTCCTTACAAAAATACTTTTATATTGATTCTCAAAGATACACCATTCAGGGCATTCCTTGAGGGGGGAATGAAGAATCCACTCATCATCCCAAAAAAGAACCTTGCTACCATTTCCCACTTTCCACTTAATTCCTTTTTTAGTTCCAGATTTATTTTTCATAACATTTTTCCATATGAAAGATCCAACCCTTTCCCTTTCCTCATTCGGAAAGGCATCAAGATTAGGCCTATCCTTATTATACTTGTTATCCCATATAAGAGTCCATTCTCCTTTAGAGTTATAGTATCTCCATATAACTTTAGTAAGGAGATTCTCATTCAAGTTCTTAATTCTTCTTAGCCCTAAGCCACCTTTCTTGATTGGACCGCAAACTTTGTCCCAGGCTATAAGCGCTATCCTTTTTTTTTCCCATCCCTGTCCACAGAAACTATTTTTGATTTTTTTCAATAGCTTCACCAAACTTTTTAGGGATCTTAAAAATGCTCAGAGCATAAATATGGAGACCTTGGAGGGTATCTTTGAGAATCTAGATTTTACCCACTTGACTTAGCACCATCCCTTTCCATCTCGCAAGTTTACTGTGAAATTTGTCCACTAAGGAGCTCTAAAAAGTATCAAGAGGTTCTAAACAGAGAGGGAGACCAAGATAGTACTAGGCATAGTTCCCAAGTCACATCCTAATATCCTTATGATTCTCATATTTCTTCTATCAGGGACATTGAAAAGATACATCGATCTCTTTCCCCAATTTATAATCTAGCCAGAAGATTTCCCATAATTATTCAAAGGTTTCGTAATATTACTAGCATTTTTAACTGAGGCTTCTCCCATAATAATCGAATCATCTACAAACTACTGATGAGAGATAACTTGGTTCTCCAAAGATGGTTGCAACCCTTTAATGTCACCTTTCCTCACCTAATTCTCCATGTATCTTCCATGCATTCAGCCATGAGGATGAAAAGAACAGGGGACAGGGGATCCCCCTGTCTTAGTCCCCTTGAAGATTTAAAGAACAAGGTAGGAGACCCATTAACCAAAACTAAAAAGGTAAGAGACCCATTAAGTTGATGTTCATGCAAGGAATTAAATCAGTTAATGTATTGTATTGTCATTGATGTCAACTTGATATAATCTATATGGTCATTGTAATACTACCAAAGACTTCAAAGAACCGATGAATCAGAGGTTGTGCTATCAGTAATGCATATAAGTCAAGTATTCACTAAAGTGACTAAATACACCAACAAAGTGCACCTGATGGTCATAGTAAAAGAACAAAGTCACAGTGTTGCCCGACAAACAAATGCACAGCATTACCGATGAGAAGATTTATAGTGTTTCCCAACGGATAGAATTTTAGTGTTGACCAATGGAGAAGACAAGGAAGGAGATCCCGATAACAACTGAAGTCACACCGACATAATAGTCAGTTGTCACCGATGACTAACTAAAGTGTTGACTGACAGAACAGAGAGATCAAAAAATGGAAAAAATGATTAGTTGTCAAGAAGCTAAATATAGAGTTAATAGATACTTATCATTGTTTTAATCATCTAGATAAAGCCGCAGATAAGTAATTGATTTAAATTTGCTTTGTCCAATTGGCAAGAAGATCTCTACGAGATCAGACTGGATATTTTCATTAAATTTGTTGGCAAATATTGTTGAACACGCCAAGATCAAGAAAGCCAAGAAAAGAGGAAATCATGTCTATAAGAGACAAACTCAATTCATTACAAATTGAGTGTGTGGGGTGAACAAGAGAAGAGGAAAGATGCTAAAGAAAATCTGAAGGAGAAGAAATTCTTCATTTCAGTCCTAATCAACAAGCAAAAGGAAGAGCTAGATTCAGCAGACACTGATGAATAGTGAGACAAGCATCACAGAGCAGAACAAGTGTGGAGCAAAGGTAAATATTTGATTATATTGATCAGTGAAGTAATGGACCTACAATAGATCTGAAAATCTGCAATTGAGTTGTATGTATGAATAGATCATTAGTGTTTTAGTCTAACCATTGAAGCATATAAGCCTCTTAATAGAGAAGGACTTAAAATTCTTTTTCAATTGAGATACATCCCAAGGAGTATCAAAAATTTTGCTCACAAAAGTAGCATTGGATATGCCCGATACCTATTGACAGGCCAAGTGAGTGTTTTCTCAAGGATGGTAGCATTAGATGTCAGATACTAGTTGAAAAAATATTTCTAAATCCTCTAACAAGGTCACACCTAACAGTGTGTTTGTAACCTTTAACAGTGTTGGCTCTTAACAAGCTTCACTTTAGAAGAGTGAAAATTTGGGGTACCGATCCCAGTGGTTTTTCCCTTAACAGGGTTTCCACATTAAAAATCCATGTGTTATGTGTGTATGATTCATTTCTTTACTATTTTGTATCTTACATAGTTAATTCTGGATTTATCGGTATAGTCTAAATATTTACTATATTTTGGTAAATAGATGACTAATTATTGGTAAACATACAAAAGAAGGTTTGACAGAGCAATCTAACACGTAGTAAATTGATATAAGTATTACATGGCATTCATCTTGTAGGACAGAATATAAATTGAGACATATTACTAACAATTGGTATCAGAGCTTGTGTGCTTAGAAAGGAAGGTTTCAAGACCTAAGCTAAAGATCACAAGATGAATAGACGAGATGTGCCCTAGTTGAAAAAAGATACTTTTGCTTCATGGCAGAGCAGAATAAGACTCCACTTATCAGGTATTGGTAATGATGTTACTCAATACTTAGATACTGAATATGTGTTGCCCACAAGAGCACCAACGATTGAAAAAATGAGAGAGAAACATGAACACAACGGCATGATGATAGAACTTGCTTAATCACTCTCTGATGCTGATTTTGAAGATGTCAAAACCTACAAAACTACAAAGCAGATGTGGGAAAACTTGAAGCTTGTACATGGTGGTGACAAGAATGTTTTGAGAGCCAAGGAAGAAAGCCTTAGAGGAAAGTTTGATGATCTCAAAATGAAAGAAGGTGAAAACATCACTCAGTATAGCATAAGAATCAAAGAGGTAGTCAATGCTATCCAAGGAGTTGGAGGTGTACTAGAAGAAGATATTGTAGTAAGTAAAATTCTAAGAACCTTACTGCCTACTTATGCTATTAGAATATCTGCCATTCAAGAAATGAGAGCAGGAGCAAATAGAAATATTACTCTAGATAGTTTAATTGGAAGACTGATTTCATTTGAGATGAAAAAATTTGATAATAGTGTCTTACCAAACATAGAGTTTGCATTCAAGTCTTCTGTGAGAATAAGTAAACCAAGTCATAAAAATAGTATGAGAAAAGATAGTGATAGTGAAAGTGAAGAAGATGACCTTGATGAAACTGAAGCACATATGGCCAGAAGAATGCAAAGAGGAAAAGGTTACAAAGGTAAATTACCACTTGTTTGTTTTAATTGCAAAGAGATTGGACACTTTGCTGCAAGATGTACTAACATAAGAAAAGATGACAGAAGTAATGACAGATCATTTGAAAAGAAATCTGACAGAGGTGATTACAGAAGCTACCAAAAATTAGAAAGAAGAGATACCCCAGACTATAAGGACAAAGGAAAGAAGGCCAGTTACCTAGAAAAATGCAAAGATGATGATACTGACAACAAATCTGAAGAAGACATCGAGATGGTGTTTGTGGCTGTAAAGGATGATTCAGATGATCATGAAGAAATGTATGTAGAAACAACTCTCATATCTAAGGTTATAAAAAATGATGTTTGGATCATAGATAGTGGCTGCACCCACCATATGACTGGTGATAAGCAAAATTTTGAGACTTTTGAATACTATAAAGGTGGTTCAGTAAGAATGGGTAATGACACACCTTGTCTAGTTGAAGGTAGAGGAACTGTAATTTTGAATAACCAGATAAAATGTGAAAATGCTTATTGGGTAAATGGATTGAATTATAATCTATTGAGTGTTTCTTAGTTGAATAATTCAGGTCACAGAGTAGCATTTGAAAATAAGAAGGCAAAGATATTCAATAAATATAGAAATCTGATTGGTACCGGTGACCAGACAAAAGGTAACTTATTCTATCTGAATGATACTGACTCCACTTGTTTGATTGCTACAAACAAAGACATATGGTTGTGGCACAAAATATTGTGTCATGTGAATTTTTACAACATGATAAAGATTAGCAAAAAGAGAAATGTCAGAGGCTTACCAAAGATGACCATACCCGACAACATCATGTGTAAGAATTGTCAAAAAGGTAAAATGAAATTCTAGTTTTAAAAGAAAAACTCATACATCTGATGCAATTCTAGAATTAGTCCATACTGATTTATGTGGACCTATGAGGAAAAAGAGTTATTATGGAGATAGATATTTTATTCTCTTTGTTGATGATTACTCTAGAATGATGACAATCATGTTTCTAAAAGATAAATCAAAAGCATTTAATATGTTTAAATGGTATAAGGAAATGGTTGAGAAGCAAAGTGGTAAGGAGTTAAAATTCTTAAGGTCAGATAGAGAAGGGGAATTTATTTCAGATGAATTCACTAACTTTTGTAATGAGCATGCAATCAAAAGACAGGTCTCTGCATCGAGAACACCACAGCAAAATGGAATTGTTGAAAGAAGGAATAGATCCATTGTTGATTGTGCAAGGACACTGATGATAGAGAAAGGCATCACCCAAATATTCTGGAGGGAAGTTGTCAGTACTACTGTTTACACATTGAACAGAGTACAATTGAAGAAAGAGACCAAAAAGACACCTTATGAGTTGTGGTATGGATACACACCCAATGTAAGCTATTTCAAAATTTTTGGCAGTCAATGTTATATCTTAAAAGATGATAAAAATGGAAAACTTGACTCCAAGAGTGATGAAGGAATATTTTTAGGGTATTCTACCTAGAGAAAGGATTATAAATTTCTAAACAAAGCCTCTAAAAAAATTGTTGAAAGTGCATATGTAAAGATAGATGAATTTGCAGAGAAGACTGAAAAGGAAAGCACTAAAGAACCAGAGGAGTACAATAGGTTCACTTACAATGAGGAACCTAAAACTCTACCTCACCAATAATGTAGAGGTCTTGAGCAACAAATCATGGCACCCGAGAATCAGGCTGCAAATACCAACGATCAGAATATTGCTCAAAATGATACACAAAGTGATGGAGAACAAAATGATGATCAAGCTGATAGACAAAGAGTTGAACCTGTACTTGCAAGATATGTCAGAAGGAACCATCCACAGAACCCGATCATTGGAGACAAGAAGGCTGGTATGAGAACTAGAAGTAAGTCTCTAAATACAAGATGTCTTATTTGTGATTATGAGCCCAAATCTATCATTGCTGCACTAGATAATGATGAATGGATAAGTGCTATGAATGAAGACATTGAACAGATAGAGAAAAACAAGACATGGACACTTGTGCCAAGACTAGATGACAAGAATGTCATTGGTACAAAATGGATATTCAGGAATAAGCTGAATGAGAATGGATAAGTCATAAGAAATAAAGCAAGACTAGTATGAAAGGGGTATGCACAAGAAGAATAAATTGACTATGGAAAGACCTTTGCACCCATTACTAGGCTAGAAGGAGTAAGAATGTTACTTGCTTATGCTACATATAAAGGATTCAAGGTATATCAAATGGATGTCAAGTCTGCATTCCTGAATGGAATACTTGAAGAGGAGGTATACATTGAACAACCAGAAGGGTTTGTTGATCCAGACAAGAGGGACATGATATGTAGACTTCACAAAGCCCTGTATGGATTGAAACAAGCACCCTGAGCCTAGTATGAAAGACTTCATTCCTATCTTATAAGTATTGGATTTGTAAGGACTAGTGAAAAGATTAATCTTTATTTGAAGGAAGATATTGATGCTAACATTTTGATTGTTGAGATATTTTTTGATGACATCATATTTGGAGGCAATGATATGCTATGAAAATAATTTGCAAATGAGATGAGCAAAGAGTTTGAGATGTCTATGTTTGGAGAGATCAAGTTCTCTCTTGGTCTACAGATCATGCAACAAGATGAAGGTATTTTCATTACACAATCCAAGTACATCAAAGAAGTACTGCAAATATTCAAGATGGAAGAGTCCAAACTAGTTGGAACACTGATGGCAACTAGATGTAAGCTGACAAAGGTGGACAAGTCATCAGAGGTAAATCAAACTTTGTACAGATCAATGATTGGAAAACTCATGTATGTTGTACATACTAGACCAGATATTGCACATGCAGTAGGAATAGTTTCTAGATTTTCTGCTAATCCCAAATAATCACATATGACTACTATGAAAATAATTCTAAGATATCTAAAGAATATCGAGGAATATGGCTTATGGTATAGAAGAGAAGGAAAATTTGAACTTAAGGTCTTTACTGACGTTGATTGGGCTGGAAATCTTGATGACCGGAAGAGCACAACTGGAGGAGCTTTCTTCATGGGTGATAGACTTGTCACATGGATCAACAAGAAACAAGGATGCATCTCACAATCTACTGTAGAGGTAGAGTATGTTGTTGCTGCTGGAAACTACTCAAATATTGCATGGATCAAATAGTTACTGGAAGATATGCATATGAAAATTTTGGAGCCAGTAGTTATCTATTGTGATAATAAAAGTGCAATAAACATTTCCAAGAATCCAGTCATGCATGCTAAAACAAAGCATATTGCCCTCAAGTATCATTATTTGAGAGAATAAGTTTAGGCAAAGGAGGTGATACTTGAGTATGTGCAATCAAAGGAACAATTGGCCGATATCTTCACCAAGCCACTTCCCATGGATGCATTTGAGTACTTGAGAAAGAGACTAGGGGTCAGACCCTTGTCTACTGGTCAGTAAACTGACTAGAAGGATGCATCATCCTACATATTATCAAAATATAATTCATGTTGATGCAAGAAAAATATGGACTTAAAAGATAAATCTATACACAAAAAGATATATATCTACTCTGAGCAACAGAGTTATTATCGATGAATTGGGAAATTCAAGGAACATATTATGGATAGAAAGGATCCACTTGACATAACTGTCAAAAGCTTGTTTGAAAAGATAAGATGTTTAGAATTAATGTCAAAGGGGGAGAAATATCTCATTATCATACTGATAAAGGGAGAGAGTTTATGCATTATCATCTCAAGAAGAGATCATATCCATCAAAGAAAAGTAATTTGAAAGGGAGGAGAAAATAGAAAGGGAGAGAAAACATCAAAAGAAATGAGAACAGTCAAAGGGAGATAGTTTGACACAGAATGAGAACACGTCACATCAGAGAAAGAAAGATTCTATATCCATCTAGTGAAGGGATTGAAGATAGAAAGAAATTTGCAAGAATAAAATCAAAGCTATGTGAGCTTACTGATAGCTAGACATTTGTAATAGTTACATTAGGAAAGCTTGATGAAACTATATATTTCATATTGTATTAGCAATAATATAAGTATGATAATGTAGTATGTTGTCATCAATGCAAAAGGGAGAGATTGATGACATGTAACTGATTGAATGTTTGAAGATGTTAAGTTGATGTTCATGCAAGGCATTAAATCAGTTAATGTATTGTATTTTCATTGACGTCAACTTGATATAATCTGTATGGTCATTATAATACTGCCAAAGACTTCAAAGATCCGATGAATCAAAGGCTATGCTATTAATAATGCATATAAGTCAATTTTTCACTAAAGTGACTACATACACCAATGGAGTGCACCCAATGGTTAGAGTAAAAGAACAAAGTCACAGTGTTGCCTGACAAACAAATACACAGCAGTACTGATGAGCAGAGTTACAATGTTTCCCAATGAGAAAAATACAGAGTAACCCGACGAACAGAATTTCAGTGTTGACCAATGGAGAAGACAAGGACAGAGATCCTAATGACAACTGAAGTCACACGAATGGAATAGTCAGTTGTCACTGATGACTAACTGAAGTGTTGACTGAAAAAACACAGAGTTTAGAAAATGAAAAAAATGCTTAGCTATCAAGAAGCTAAATATAGAGTTAACAAATACTTATCATTGTTTTAATCATCTAGATAAAGTTGGAGATAATTAATTGATTTAAAGATTCTTTGTCCAGTTGGCAAGAAGATCTCTATGAGATCAGACTAGAGATTTTCTTTAAATTTGTTGGCAAAGATTACTAAACACACCAAGATCAAGAAAGCCAAGAAAAGAGGAAATCATGTCTATAAGAGACAAACTCAATTCATTACGAATTGAGTGTGTGGGGTGAACAAGAGAAGAGAAAAGATGCTAAAGAAAATCTGAAGGAGAAGAAAGTCTTCATTTTAGTCCGGATCAACAAGCTAAAGGAAGAGCTAGATTCTGCAGACACCGACAAGCAGTGAGACAAGCATCACAGAGCATAACAAGTGTGGAGCAAAGGTATATATTTGATTATATTGATCAGTGAAGTAATGGACCTACAATAGATCTAAAAATTTTAAATTGAGTTATATGTATGAATAGATCATTAGTGTTTCAGTTTAACCATTGAAGCATATAAGCCTCTTAACATAGCAGGACTTAAAAAGTATTTTTCAATTGAGATACATCTTAAGGAGTATCAAAAATTTTGATCACAAAAGTAGCATTGGATATGCCTGATACCTATTGACAGGCCATGTGAGTGTTTGATCAAGGATGGTAGCATTAGATGCCAGATACTAGTTGAAAAACTATTTCTAAATCCTCTAACAAGGTCACACCTAACAGTGTGTTTGTAACCTTTAACAGGGTCAGCTCTTAACAGGGCTCACTTCAGAAAGAGTGAAAATTTGGGGTACCGGTCCCAGTGGTTTTTCCCTTAATAGGGTTTCCATGTTAAAAATCCATGTGTTATGTGTGTATGATTCATTTCTTTACTGTTTTGTATCTTACATGGTTAATTCTGGATTTATCGGTATACTCTGCATATTTACTATATTTCAGTAAATAGATGACTTCTTATCGGTAAACATACAGAAGAAGGTTTGACAAAGCTATCCGACAAGTAGTAAATTGATATAAGTATTACATGGCATTCATCTTGTAGGACAAAATATAACTTGAGACATAATTTGTGGTTATAAGTTGAAGGGTTGATTTAAGGATTAATTTTTGAGGCCACTGATTCACNNCCTCTCAGTTATTACTAACAACTCTTGTAAAAGAAAAGCATATAAATGTTTGAATCTTGCTACTCATAAAGTCATAGAAAGTGTACTTGTAAGGATTGATGAGTTTGTAGAGAGAAGTGAAGAACGGAGAAGTAAAGAGCCTGTGGACTACAGGAACTTTATGTATTATGAACTTGATACTGTATCTAAGACACATGCAATGGTGATTGGACAACAACCATGTCAACCACTAAATTCATCAGCACAAACCTTGTTGCAACCTCTATAACCCGAGCTGCCAACTATTGAAACTGAGTCACAGACAGAGGGAACTGAGTCTCAGATACAAGAAACTGAGTCTCAAATAGAGGGAACTAAGTCACAGATAGAGCCACCTGAGTCTCAAACAGAGGCACCCAAGTCTCAAATAGTGGAGCCCTAGTATTAGTTGGAATAGAATAACAAAATGTTTGAGCATGATGAACCTAGTGGAGCAAGCCCAAAATCAAAGAGGAAGGAAACTATACTTGCAAAATATGTTAGAAGGCATCATGCACCTGAACAAATAATTAGAGATCAGATAGAAGGTATAATGACAAGGAAAAAACTTAAAGGTACATGTTTTCTTAGTGAAATTGAACCTATAGCCATTAAAGATGCATTGAATGATGAAATCTTGATAGAAGCCATGAATGAAGAAATTGAGCAGATAGAAAAGAACAAAACCTGGACTCTTGTACCTAGACCAAAGGACAAGAATGTGATTGGTACTAAGTGGGTTTTGAGAAACAAGATGAATGAAAAAGGTGAAGTTTCTAGAAACAAGGCAAGATTAGTGTGTAAGGGATATGCTCAAGAAGAGGGTATTGATTTTGGAGAAAAAATTTCTCCTATTGCAAGACTTGAAGGAGTCAGAACTCTTCTAGCATATGTAGCACATAAAGAATTCAAGGCATACCAAATGGATGTAAAATTTGCATTCTTGAAGAGGAAGTCTATATTGAGAAACCTGAAGGTTTTGTAGATTCTAACAATAGGAATATGGTTTTCAAACTATACAAAGCCTTGTATGGACTCAAGCAAGCTCCTAGAACCTAGTATGAAAGATTGCATGGTTACCTCATAAGTATTGGATTTCAAATAACTAATGACAATAGTAGCTTGTACATCAAAGAAGGACCTCAGAACAAGATACTATTGGCAGAGATATTTGTTGATGATATACTATTCACTAGATATGATGATTTATGCAAAGCATTCTTTGAAGGTATTAGTAAGGAATTTGAGATGTCCATGTTTGGAGAAATCAAATTCTTTGTTGGTTTACAAGTTCATCAGATGAAGGATGGTATCTACATTACTCAGTCTAAATACATCAAAGAGATACTGAAGAAATTTGGAATGGAAGATTCCAGACTAGTTGGGACACCTATGCCTACTAGACATAAGTTGTCTAAGGATGATGACTCAAAGGAGGTAAATCAGACAACCTACAGATCCATGATTGATAAAATTCAATATGTTGTTTACACTAGACCTAATATTGCATTAGCAGTTGGTATTGTTTCAAGGTTTTTAGCTAATCCTAGAGAGAATCATTTGATGGCTATCAAAAGGATTTTAAGATATCTTAAAGGTACTAAAGATTATGGATTATGGTATAAGAAAGGAGGAAACTTTGATTTGAAGACTTTTACTGATGTTGATTGGGAAGGAAGAGTTGATGACAGAAAGAGCGCCAGTGGTGGAGCATTATTTCTTGGAAAGAGGTTAATCTCTTGGACCAGTAAGAAACAGAACTGCATTTCTCAGTCTACAGCAGAGGTAGAGTATGTTGCTATAGCAGTAAATTGTTCAAATATCATATGGTTCAAACAATTGTTGTCGGGTATGAAGGAGGAAATCAAAGAACTATTTATTATCTACTGTGACAACACTAGTGCTATTAACATTGCAAAGAACCCTATGATGCATACTAAGACTAAGCATATTGCAATAAAGTATCATTTCTTAAGAGAATTGGTTCAGGACAAGGAAGTAAGGTTGGAATATGTGAATAATAAAGAACAAATTGTAGACATATTCACCAAACATTTACCTAAGGATGCATTCTTGTATCTTAGAGGAAATCTAGGGGTGATTCCCCTAACTAAAGCTCACTAAAACATAGTTTAGTGATGCATCAACTGAGCTACAGTAAATATCTAACATGTTGATGCAAATTGTTAGAGCTTATTTCATTTGAATCAGTACATCAGGTACACTACAATTTCATTGGATAGAGTCTTTGGCATTTGGATGTCAAAGAGGGAGATTTTATTGATGTCATGCCAAAGAAATTATTAAAGGAAAGATTATTGAGGGATAGATTATTGATGACAAAGGGAGAAATTTTATCAGAAACAAAGATTGATGTAAGAGGGAGAATTTTGTATTTCAGTAATTGTGAAGATAGAGGGAGTTTTCTGGATGAGAATTAGAATGAAGCTAAGGAAATTAATAAAACTTTTATCCTTATTTTTGTTACTCTCAAAATTCTTTGTATTATGATATGTTGTGTTGCCATCAATGCCAAAGAGAGAGATTGTTGAAGATAATTATTCAATTGTGTATTGTCATTGATGTTTACACAATTGTCTATACCTAATCGAGCACAGTCAGTGTATGCCAAGCTCTCTCAGGAATTGAAGAATACCAAAGTGATTTTCATTTCTAATCGAGTTCACTGGGGCATTACAGTAACGGTCGAGCATTGAAGGATTACAGTGTTAACCGAGTTAGATATTTAGTGTCAGCTGACTAACAATAGTTTACACTTTATGTTTAATTGGTTATATGCAGCCAACAGACTTAAGTTTTATTAATTATTTGGAAGGTTTTTCAAGCTGACTTGAAAAGGCTTATCATATTTATACAAGGTCAAGTTTGGATTGAATGTGTGTGAAGAAATACATGGTAGAATTTTGATATGAAGAGTGAAGGCAAAATCAGATGGGATTCTGATTAAGGACAGAACATCCAGACAAAGCTGCAATAGAATATTTGATCAGTGAGGATCCAGTTTAAAGCCAGAGTAGAGATCTAGATTAGCAAAGATAGTTGCTTCTTAAAACAGTTCAATCCATTGTTACTCTCTAACAATTGTAGCAGTGATCCAAATCTGTTTACAGAGTAGACTTAACAGTCTTTTGTAAATCCTCTCACAAGGTGGCATTTCTATATTGAAGTGTTTGAAGACCTCTAAAAAGGCCACTCCTTACAGGGTGATTAAATCCTCTAATAGGGCCACACCTAACAGTGTGCTTTGTAACCTTTAATAGGGTTGGCTTTGTAACACTCCAAAATTGGCATCGTGCAACCTTAACCAATTTTGTTGGATTTGTTATTTTTCTGAATCATCAAAGTCCATTTGTACTAGGCAATTCTGAGTTTTAACTGACTCTACTCAACCTGAGTGTCAAATGTAGAAAATCCTGAATCTGCATTAATCATACATCATGTTTAATTCCTAAATATCTATTGGCTAAATAAACCCTATGATCGAATTAATTTAATTAATAAAGTCCTAGCACTTTAATTAAATTAAATTCACCCTCTTTAGTTGAGACACATGAAAAAGGAATTAAATGATATTTAATTATTAAATAAATATCCTCATTTTCAATAATTGAATTTAATTATTCAAATAATTGAGAAAAAGCAATTATGAGGTCATATTTATTTAATTAATTGAATATTCTATCAAAAATCTTTCTTTTATTCAGAAATGGAAACTTTGAGTTAATTGGGCTTTAAAGAGAAAGAAAACAATTTAATTCAAATAAAACAGAATTAAATCAAAGAAAGAAAACAGTTAAAGCAGGAAGAAAACAATTTATTTTATTCTTTTGAATAAAGCTTTCTATTC
>MU223562.1:858802-886495 GCA_018584345.1 Thuja plicata | reverse complement strand
TGCATATGTAATCATATCATACATTCTTTTGATATGTAACAATAATAGAAACATTCATGAAAATAGATAACACATGACACAAGATATGATATCGCAGAAAACTCCTGTTAAGGAAGTAAAAACTGCACTGGGGATTGTTACCCACAAAATTCACTATCTACAGTTAAGAAGGGGCCGATTAAGGCTTACAATTTGGTCACTTTTGATGACCTACCCTATTAGGAGTATTACAGTGGATACCTGTTAAGATCTACTTCATTTCAAGCTTTTAGCAACACTGTTAAGTGTGCACTCTATTAAGAGATTTGGAAAGAACGGTTAAGTCTACCTTCTACAAAAGGATTTTAGATGTGATGCACTTGTTAGAATGCAACTACATAAGTCTTTGATCTGATGATAAATGCAATCTTCAATTTCTGATAACAGATCCTATAAATCTTTATACATATTAGTAATCATCTTTCCATGATTGAATAATACCTTTATCTGCTCGTCGATAGCCTCTGTGTGTTCTTGAAAACTGATGTACTATGTTTCTAATCTTTGCATGAATTCTACTTTCTTCTCTTTAGATGCTCTTCGTGGCTATCTTTCATAAAGAATTCATTTTTTTTTTCACAATTGAGTATGAACATCCATTTATACTAATTTAGATTCAATTCTTGATTCATGCATCGCAAGTTAACTCTAGATCCAAGGTTTACAACTTGACCTTGATCTTTAGTTAGATATGCTTTAGATCTGTTAGGATGCTTTAGAGCATTTACATAAAGCTTGCATGACCATCAAATTATGATTTAAAACAAAATAAAACTCTATAAATAGAATTATATTGCTTTATCCATCGTGTAAAACTCAGATCCATAATTTGTGGGTTCTTGATCTGTCTGTCGGTTCTGATGGTCGGTTTTCTCGGTCGTCAGTGTTCCTTTCTTGAACTTGTCGTTGGGTATGCCTTTTCTATCAGTATACTAATGGAAAAATAATGTCATCAAAATCTCCGATCACCTGAATTCTCCTTCTCCCTGATTGAACAACCTCCAAAATGGCTTTCAATCCAAAGATATAGAAAACCAGACAATTAGATTTTCAAAAAGTGAAACCCTAAAGGGATGTTAATTATTAATTAAAATTAAAAGAAATGCTTTATTTTCAATTTCACTTAAAGCAATGCACAACTCAACTTTATAATATAACAACAAAGTCATAATTGAAAAATACATGAGAATATTTCAATTAAATAAATCAATTAATCATGCAACTTAAAGTAATACTCAATAATCCAATTTGCACAATTAATTACAGTAATTGAATTTAATATTTATTAAATCTCAATTATTAGATTAAGACTTAATAATTAAATCAATTAATTAAATATAGGCATTTAATTAATATTTAATTATTAAATAGCTATATATTTAATATATCAATATTTTAACCTTAAAAAAGGTGCAATTATTAACATCAATATTTACCATAAATAATCATTAAATAAATCAAGTCAAAAGCATCATTAATCCAACTTAAAACCATCTAAATAGAGAAACCAAATGAAATGGAGAAACAACTGAAATAGAAACACAAGCATAGACAAAAAAGGCTCACAAATCCATGTCACTTGACAGATTCAGATAGGGTAGACAGTCAAATTCTTGTCCATTTCTTGGACAAAATGAAGGTTTAGAATAGGGATTTAGGCCTAAATATTATCTCCCCTCTCTTACCATTGAGATATTGTGAGAGGGCACACTCACTCTTGCCAATTCAGGGAAGACGTAGCCCGGTACCTACAAACATGTCATCACAAAAATGAACATATGCATATATATAATATAATAGACAATAGTTGAGACCAGTTTATCATATGGATCTCCCTGAAGCAAGTAACTACAACTTTGTCCCATACCATACCAAACAGAGAAAATAGTAATGTAAAACATAACAAAGTTATCCATGTGCATATAGATATAGGGTCAGTATTTTTAGAAAACCATAATCCAAATGACATCATAACATATATGTAACCATCCTCAAATAGCCATAAATCACATGTAAATAGAAGATATAACATAACTAAGCAATGGATCAATAATATAATGAAAAGCAATACATGAATATCCTTAAAACCAATTGAAATAACCAACACATACATACAAAGGCCTAAAAGAGTTTGGAAACTGAAATAGAAAGGCAAACTAAGGGGTGGATATTATAGAGCACCCTTCATCAAGTGGTATCAGAGCATGAGTTCGTGAGTATGTAGATAGATCGCCGATTGTGAGCCAATTTGCACCAAGAATGTGGTTGTGGGTTCACTTGTGATAAGAGCCAAAAATGCCTCCATGAAGGAACTGTGGTGGGAGAGTTGCAGGTGTGATAGAAGAGGGTTTTAGAGTTCTCTAGAGACAAGTGCAAGCATTGCAAGAGGATCTTCGTAGAGGAATGAATATTGTGATTAGAGATGAAAGTGAATAGGAATTTGAAGAAGGACAAGGTGATCAGGAAGTACTAGAAGTGCCTACAGATCCTGAACATGATAGGCTTTTGAGGGCCATTTCCAATATTGGAAAGAGACCCAAGATTGAAGTTGCCACGCTTTCAGGAAATATTAACCCAGAGGAATTGATCGACTGGATCAATGATCTAGAAGAATATTTTGAGTATGAAGATGTCAAAGATCCAAATCGGGTCAAGTTTTCAAAGGCCAAACTGAAGGGCCATGTGAAAATTTGGTGGCAGGAGATTCAGTTGGAGAAGAATAGAAGAGGAAAGGAGAAAATCAAAAGATGGGATAGAATGGTGGAGAAGTTGAAGAGACATTTCATTCCCATTGATTATGAGATTGATATGCTAAGGAAAATGCAAGGGTCAAAATAAGAGGGAAAGTCTATGCATGAGTATATAGAAGAGTTCTACCCAGTCCTCATTAGAATAGGTCATGTAGAACCTAAGAAGGAAAAGGTTTCCTGTTATCTTTATGGATTGTGGTCAAGTATTCAGGATGAGTTGAGTCTGGTAGAATGACCAACATTGAAGAGGAATACCAGTTTTCCTTAAGGGTGGAAGAGAAGCTGAACAAGGAGTTTGAAAGAAAGCAAGGTGGAAGAGGTCATGGTGGAAGATCTGGTGGATAGACTTATGGATGCTGAAATGAAGATCAGAAAAAGAATGATGAGTCAAGTAGAAGTCAGAATCAGAGGATAAAATAATTACAATCATTCTCATGATCAAAATAATACGGATTAGAGAGTAAGAGGAAGAGGGCAAGGACCAGTAAGAGGAGGTTTTTGTGGGACATGTTTCCATTGTGGAGAAGAAGGAAATTGAGCCTATGAATGCCCACAAAATCAAGGAAGGAAGGATAGGAGGAATGAAGGCCATGCATGATTTGCACATGCAAATGAAGAAGCTCAGTTAGAACACTCAGATGATGCTGAGAGGGGAGAAGCCCTATTTTTAAGGAGGATCCTTATAAATGAAGAGAAGAGCTTAGATCAGAGGAAGAGCCTATTTCATACTAGATGCAAGTGCGACGATAAGTGTCGTGATGTGATTATTGATGGTGGAAGCACTGATAATATGGTATCAAAAGAAATGGTCACAAAGTTGAAGCTAAAAAGGGAAAATCACCCACATCCATACAAAATTTCCTGGGTGTAGGATGACCGCAAGGTCCTGGTCAATGAGAAGTTTTTAGTGAAGTTCAAGATTGGAAGTTATTGAGATGAGGTAATTTGCGATATCATCCCCATGGATGCATGTCATTTGTCGCTGGGAAGGCCTTGGCAGTTTGATAGGCATGATATACATGATGGTCATGATAATACTTATTCTATGACAAAGGATGGAGTCCGACACAAGCTGAAGCCATTGAAGGAAACATGTAAAAATGTGTGTAGTAATGCCAAAAAAAAATTATTTGATGGAAGAAAGTTCTTAGAAGGTATGAGACATGAGCATATGTGTTTTTCCCTAATTCCAAAAGTGGGTAAAAAATAAGTAGAAGATGTACCTGCAGAATTTGTAGACTTGTAATTTCATTTCATTGTGGATAATAGAAATCCCATTTCTTGTCTTTGCAAATCTTGTTATTCTCAATTTTTTTGTGTTTTTGTGTTAATAAGGGGAGAACCCTTCATCAATACCTCAAAAAATTCTTGAGTTCATAATATAGGTGGGCTAGCACACTTCTACCCCACAAATATACCAATCGGTATATGTCCATCCATTGTACTGTATGTTCTAAGGGTGTCAAAAATATTGTACCCTTTGTATCAGGTGTCACTATGATAGACACTCTATAGAATAAGATCTTCCTAATCAAAGGTACCTCACCTTTCATATGTACAATGGCCTTTAGCTTGATCTAATCTATGCATATAAAAAATGAGATTGGTCAGTGCAATACATATGATGTCTGGTAACCTCTGCATTATCTCTCTCTATACAAGGTCTCACTATCTGTCCAAAGACTGACAGTCGAAAGATCCTTATACATCCTCTAATTTCATGGTCATCTCTCCTGATGGTAGATGAAATGTACAAGTATCCTCATCCCATCTCTCCATCAGTGCTAGTAACATCGCTCAATGGGATTGGATCTGTGGAAGATGGTATACCTAGTACATTCCCACATCTCTCAGGGGATGAACATCTTGTGGTTGTAGTGAAGAAAAATTCTCACAAAGATACATCATGGTCTTTGTTGAATAGTGCTCCCATAGTGTCGATAGTTCCTGCAACCACAGATCAACAAGATGCATTCTTTGAACCAACACGCTTCACACATTGATTCAAAGAGGGGAAAATGTATATGCCTAAAAATGGTCAAAGAGGAAAATTAATTAAATTCATGCCATTAGATTTATTAAATCAATATCGATCAAATGTGTAATTGAATTAACCTTTGATTATATTTTTCATTAATTAATTAATTCCAACACATTCATCTATTACACATGGCTAATTTAATTATTTATTTTGAATTAATTCATCCTAAAATGTCTCACCTACCAATGCATGAAAAAACCAAATAAACCAATGAGAGATCATCTTTAAGATCATATGGATCACTCCAAGCCTTTTCAATCTTGACCGTTCATCTCATAAGGCAATCTTGACCATCAATTTTGGACAGATCATCAACCCCTAAATTCAACCATACCTTAATCGTGGTTATTCAAACTCACCCCCAACACCTTGAGAATTCATATAAATAGGATGCATTATTAGAGTAAAAGGATCCACTTCCATCAAAGCATAGGAATAACGATGGTTTTATCATCTACTCTCATTTAGTAATTGCACTATAGTCATTTTTGCATTCATGTTAGCATAGAATTATCATTTTAGAGCATCATCATAATGGAGAATTATAATTGCATATTAGTGGTCTTCATCATTTAACATATAATTTTCACTCATCATAGCATAGATCCATATCTCATCATTAAAATATCATTTTCTAAGTTGTCACTTGTGAATAAAATTGCAATTGAGAGCTATCACCAACTCCTTATAAATAGAGAGAAATAGGACGCTCATCATGTATTTTATTTTATTGTTTAGCGAGTTATATCAATTTGATCTGAAAGTTCATATTAATGTCTTATATAGGTGTGTGATACACGAATTACACACACATAATTTTTCACATTGTGCATAAGGTTTCATATTTAGTTTTCCTCAAGAAAAAAAAAATTAAAACACTAAACATGAGAATCCATTGATTAAAATCTAAGCTACCCTATGCTACAAGGAAAACAACACATGGCATATGTTATATAAAATAACAAAATCATGTACCATAAATATGTAACAAAAAAATTAAGAATGGTTTGATTCTAAAAGGTAGTAAATGAAAAGATGTAACAAATGAGATGATACTAGTATATAGAAGAAATTTATAGTCATAATGCACTTACTTAACATTGCTTTCTTTTAGATGTCACATTTCATCTCAGATAAATCAAGCAACACAGACAAAAAAATCATCACACCTCAAAACCCTCCCTCGCCTCTCGCTATATCTTTGTCCATTCTTTGTCAGGCCCTTTTCCAATTGAAAATGAAAATAATGAATGTTGGAACAAAGCCCATGAAATTTATCCCCACCAATGACATTTGTTTAGCTATTAAGTGGAACAACTTAAACAAATTAATAGCCAAGAAAATGTGCACAACACTCAGCATACACCTGAGAAATATATAGCTATTAAATCATCAGGCTTTTTCTCTTGGTGGACACGTGTCATGTTTTTGGATTTTTGGAGAGAGCGTGATGGGTTTCTCAAGCTAGAAACCTCGTTGTGCTGACATGTGTCCCAAGCTCCTTCCAAATGAGGTTTTTACACTTTGAAGAGTGGTCAATGATTTTTGATACCATCCTTTTATTCCTTTCGCATGCTTGTGAAGTGGTTGCAGTTGTTGTTCGACATCGTATTGGTGGTGGATTCCTCAACGATTGTTGTTATGATTTTCCTGGGTGATGGTCTATCTAGCGAGGCAAATTTTAATTTGGGGAATATTTTATGGTTGCAGAAGTTCTTTAGGAGGGGGGAGTTTATTTTTCAAGAAAAAAAATTAGTTCTTGATAGAAGAATGATAATTTTACCAAAAAGGATATTTGTTTTAGATATCATTTTGGGATATCACATTTGTAGAATTTACTTCTAATTACTTTCATGTTAATTTAAGTTCAACTATGCTCAACTGAGCCCTTTTAGTTTTGATTGATACTGAATATACCTAAAGTCTGTGTCATTTTTAATAGTGATTATCTTATAAGGCTCTAGCATTTTTAAGTATGAGATTTCTTTCAGTGATGGATCATGTTTGAAACTCTTCTAGTTAAAATTAATTAAATGACTTTGATTGACGCTTTATGATTGATTGAATGATGTGTTTGAGTTTAAAATAGGTTTCCTTCCAAAAACTTAACATGAGGGGTCAATACCCTAATCCTTTTAAGATGATTGGTGATTTGATCAGAGTTGAATGATGTGTGATTGGATCATTGTGAACTGGGCTATTTTCTTGAGATGCCACGGTCCTATGTGAACCAAGGTTTATTGATGACACTAATTGAGTGTTAGCATTTATACCATAACACCTTCCATATTTCGATGGGAGAGATGACTGTAACTCCTGAGGACATTTATAGGATCTTGAGGATTCTAGTGATGGGCCAAATAGTTTATTATGATAAGGAGTTTAATGGTGATGCATCCAAATGTGTGTTTGGAGATGATGATATTGGGAATGAGACCGTTCTATGGAGGATTATGTGACGTATTTATGCCCCACTCCCCTCTATTTTAACATCTTTTATTGGTGGGTTCATGATGATAGATAGGAGAGTACGTGGATTCTCTATTGGATGGGGTAAGATTCTAGAGGACATGATTGCACATCCTCGATAGTTTTCCTAGGGAAGTTGTATCTTAGCACACATCTACCATGAGCTTCAATAGGTAGTGTACCGACGAGGTGCAACATTATCTACCATGGTTATTCTTTTATAGAATTAGGCTTGGGAGTACATCCCTTTCATGAGGTCTATTGTAGATAGAGATCATCTAGTTGGTCAGCCTTAAATATATGGTTACCATGGTATCATTTTCCAACCTCGACTGGGAAAGTTAGAGTATTGGAGACGCTAGCTATATGACATGGACACAGTATGTTGGGGACCATATATCGAATGTGAGGCATGGAAGAAGGATTCAAATGAGATTCCTTTTGTATTTTTATCATGATGGTTGATTGGGTGTACCCCATATATCTTGGAGAGGTTTCTACTTTCTGGAATGCTATGCTCTTATGGTGGAATTCAGAGTATATCATAGGGTCTAGCTATGTGTGCTCGTGTTCATTTAGAGAGATCTCTATTGGGTCCTAGTGTAGATTATGAGGACAACTTGGGATGAGCATGAGGGACTTAATTTCATGGCTTGGGAATATAGGCTAGGTGTGATAGATGGTGGGATGACATCGGAGAACTGTCAGTGGTTCACTACACATCCCTTTCCTAGACTTACTTATCCTATGGAGATAGTTCCTGCTCTAGAGGATAATGATAGTGATGATGATGAGGATGGTCCTTAGTTATGGAGGATTGGTGTGAGGGTGAGAGGTGGTAGAGATAGAGGTGGCAGAGATAGAGGTGGTGGTGGTGGTGCTGGCTGTAATAGTGAGAGGTAGAGGTGGGATTATCCTAAATATGATAGGAGGTGGAGATAGAGGTGGTCGGGGTGGCAGGGATGGTGGTTGAGGTAAAGATAGAGGTTGAGATGGTGTCGGTCATATTATACATAGAGTTAACTTTTCATGGGTATGGGTGGCTTGGAGGCCTTGCAGAGGTGTTAGACAAGTTGGACAGGTAATTGTTCTAGTTGCCCTAAGCCAGGATGCTCAGAGATTACAATCAGGTATTAGAATATTACAGTCTTAGTTGAAAAAGGCATAGGGATAGATATAATCATTAGTGAAAAAGGTAGCTACACTGTGGTCCAAGAGAGATAGGTTCATTGAACTATAGGGATAGGGAGCCTAATGAGGTAATCATTTAGAGACTCATGGAGTTACAAGTCTACCGCTAGGTAATCTAGATGTAGGTATAGCTGCAGTTCCCTCTATAGGTGTAGGTGTTTGTACAGGTGGTTCTTTGATGATGAAACCTATAAGGTCAGGTGTAATTGATGCCTAGATTTCACTTGATATTAGATTTTGGATATGATGACTAGATACTTTCCTCTAAGGATTATTGATGTACCCTGATGGTGTACTTTTGATGTATCTTGATTCACATTATTGATATGGACATTGAAATAGTTCTCTCACCCCTTTCTGATACTTATGATTTAATCTCCTTTGATGTCATTATACATTGGAACTTATGATTTTGATGATATACATATTATGTAGTGATACTTTTGATGGATGCATGTCTATATATCATTTTATGCAAGATATATGGATGTATGTGATGTATTTACTTATGATGTGCTTATGTATGCATGTGATGAATATATTCCTAGATGCTTAGATGAGTGATATATTTAAATGGATAATGTATGGGTGTATTTAACCATACATGTACTCATTCATAATAAACCTTCATCTACATAATCTCAATTGTCTTGCAAAATTTCATCCTAGCCTAGAATTTTTATTGTCCATCATCATTGTCATGTCACACTGGGGGAAAAATATAGACTTAATAAGTTCATTGAATTTAAAAAAATGAAGTCAGTGAAGAGTTGAAAAAAATTAAGTTGGTGGCATCTACATAGAAGGAGAAGTTGTCTCAACAAATGTATGATATAGAATATGAATTGTCACAGCTAGGACAATACTTGAATAATACCTAGAATAGCCTAGAGGACTAGAGAAATAAAGAAGATAAAGAACGAGAAGAGTTTACTCGATGCCTCTCTAAATCACAAGATCAGCTCAATACATCTGAAAGAGAGTTGGAATCCATGAAGAAATACTTGCAGATCCATTGAGGTGGTTCAAAAAGAAAAGGAACTGGTAGCTAGTATAGCTCAACATGCATATATTGAATAGGATCTGCAATCAAAGGAACTGAAGTTCCGGGTTGAACTTCAGAATTTGAAAGCAGTGCTAACATAGGAGGAAGAAAATATTCACAATGCATTAAAAATTACTAAAGAATAGAGAAAATGATTTGACTGAATATCAGTTAAGTATACTGAGCGATAAATTGCGCGTTAACCAACTAGAAGAAGCCATCAAGGTTCGGGACAACCAAATCAGCCAATTATAGGTCCCAACTTTAGTAAGATGTACATTGCTGGTACAACATCCTTACATCTCCTTTTTGGATATAATTGAGGTGTTCACATTGATTTTAATGGAAACCTTTTATTTCATGGATGATGTTGCATAATTGAGTGCCGAAGTGGAAACTAGTTTAGAAGAAACTCGGTAACAGATAGATTCCAACATAAATGAAGTGGAGTTTAATTGAAAAACTATATGAATTTGACTATGGCACCTTTTCATTGACTGGGATTATAGATAGATGACTTGCAATGGTGTGGGATGGATAATTCATCAAGTGTGGAGATCTGATCGCATATGCTAGAGAGTTACTGAAGAAGCTAAAGGTTTCCATTGTATAGAAAAGAGTATGGATTGATGCATTTATTTAGGTCAAACTCCCTTCACCCTTCATACTAGATGGATCACTATTAGAATAAGTGAAAGTGAGGCAACTAATGGATCTAAAATTATAGGATCGCTCTTATGAACAGATCCTGTTAGTAATAACTGAGAGGGGGGGCTGAATCAGTGGCCTCAAAATTAATCGTTAAATCAACCCTTAAAACTTATAACCACTAATTATGTCTCAAGTTATCTTCTATCCTAAAATATGTATGCCTTGAAATACTTTAATCAATTTTCTACTTGTCAGATTTCTTTGCTAATCTCTCTTTTGTAAGATTACCGATAGGCAGTTAGCTATTTACTGAAACACAATAAATATGCAGAGTATACCGATCAATCTAGAAATGCATATGTGAAATGTAAATTAGTAAAGTAATAAACCATAAACACATAACACAAGGATTTTAACATGGAAACCCTATTAAGGGAAAAACCACTAGGACCGGTACCCTAAATTTTCACTCTTTTGAAGTGAGCTCTGTTAGGAGCCAACCCTGTTAAGGTGTCTTTTTGGTGTCTTTCTTCAATTGTAATATGTTCAATGTGTAAATAGAAGTACTGAAAGCTTCCATCCAGAAGATTTGGGTGATCCCTTTCTCTATCGCCAGTGTCCTTGCACAATCAACTATGGATATGTTCCTTCTTTCAGTGATTCCATTCTGTTGTGGTGTTCTTGGTGCAGAGACCTGTCTTTTGATTCCTTGCTCATTAAAAAAGTTAGTGAATTCATCTGAAATAAGTTACCCTCCTCTATCTGACCTTAAGCATTTTAAATCCTTACCACTTTTCTTCTCAACCATTGCCTTATACCATTTAAACATCTTAAATGCTTCTGATTTGTCTTTTAGAAACATGACTGTCATCATTCTAGAGTAATCATCAACAAAGAGAATAAAATATTTATGTCCATAATAAGTCTTTGTCCTCATAGGTCCACATAAATCAATATGGACTAATTCTAGATTTGCATCAGATGTATGGGTCTTTCTTTTGAAGCTAGACTTTGTCATCTTACCTTTTTGACAATTCTTACACATGATGTTGTCGGGATTGGTTGTTGTCGATAAGCCTCTGACATTTCTCTTTTTGCTAATCTTTATCATGTTGTCAAAATTTACATGACACAATATTTTGTGCCATAGCCATATGTCTTCATTTGTAGCAATCAAACAAGTGGTGTCAGTATCATTCAGATAGAATAAGTTACCTTTTGTCTGCTCGCCGGTACCAATCAGATTTCTTGATTTATTGAAGATATTTGCTTTATTATTTTCAAATGCTACACTGTGACCTAAATTATTCAACTGAGAAACACTCAATAGATTATAATTCAATCCATTTACCCAATAATAATTTTCACATTTTATCTGGTTATTCAACATTATGGTTCCTCTACCTTCAACTCGACAAGGTGTGTCATTACCCATTCTTACTGAACCACATTTATAGTACTCAAAAGTCTCAAACTTTTTCTTATCACCATTCATATGGTGAGTGCAGCCACTATCTATGATCCAGACATCATTTTTACTAATCTTAGATATGAGTGCAGTTTCTACATACCTTTCTTCATCATCATCTGAATAATCTTTTACTACTACAAACATCATCTCGATGTCTTCATCATATTCGGTGTCAGTATCATCATCTTTGCATTTTTCTAGGTAATTGGCCTTCTTTCCTTTGTCCTTGTAGTCTCGATTATCTCTTCTTTCTAATTGTCATTAGCTTCTGTAATCACCTCTGTCAAAATTCTTTTCAAATGATTTGTCATTATTTCTATCATATTTTCTTTTGTTAGTACATCTTGAAGCAAAGTGTCCAATCTCTTTACAATTAAAAAAAAACAAGTGGTATTTTACCTTTGTATTTATCTTTGCCTCTCTGCATTCTTCTAGCCATAAGTGCTTCAATTTCATCAAGATCATCTTCTTCACTTTCACTATCACTATCTTTTCTCATAGTGCTTTTATGACTTGATTTACTTATTCTCGTAGAAGTTTTGAATGTGGACTCTATGTTTGGTAAGACACTATTATCAAAGTTATTCGTCTCAAATGAAATTAGTCTTCCAATCAAACTGTCTAGAGTAACATTTCTATTTGCTACTGCTCTCATTTCTTGAATGGCAGATACTCTAATAGCATAAGTAGGCAGTAAGGTTCTTAGAATTTTACTTACCAGTGTATCTTCTTCTAGTACACCTCAACCTTCTCGAATAGCATTGACTATCTCTTTGATTCTTGTGTTGTACTAAGTGATGTTTCCACCTTCTTTTATTTTGAGATCATCAAAATTTCCTCTAAGGCTTTCTTCCTTGGCTCTCAAAACATTCTTGTCACCACCATGTACAAGCATCAATTTGTCCCACATCTACTTTGCAGTCTTGCAGGTTTTGACATCTTCAAATTCAGCATCGAAGAGTGAGGAAGAGAGCTCTATCATCACGCAATTGTGTTCATTCTTCTCTCTCATTTGTTCAACTGTTGGTGCTCCTATGGGAAACACATACTCAGTATCTAAGTATTGAGTAATATCATTACCAATACCTGATAAGTGGAGTCTTATTTTGCTCTGCCATGAAGAAAAATTATCTTTGTTCAACTTGGGCACATCTCGTTTGTTCATCTTGTGATCTTTAGATTAGGTCTTGAAACCTTCCTTTTAAGCACACAAGCTCTGATACCAATTGTTAGTAATAACTGAGAGGGGGGGGGTGAATCAGTGGCCTCAAAATTAATCCTTAAATTAACCCTTAAAAATTATAACCACTAATTATGTCTCAAGTTATCTTCTATCCTACAAGATGTATGCCTTGAAATACTTTAATCAATTTTCTACTTGTCAGATTCCTTTGCTAATATCTCTTTTGTAAGTTTACCGATAAGCAATTAACTATTTACGGAAACACAGTAAATATGCAGAGTATACCGATCAATCCAGAAATGCATATGTGAAATGTAAAATAGTAAAGTAATAAACCATAAACACATAACAAAAGGATTTTAACGTGGAAACCCTATTAAGGGAAAAACCACTCGGACCGGTACCCCAAATTTTCACTCTTTTGAAGTGAGCTTTGTTAGGAGCCAACCCTATTAAAGGTTACAAACACACTGTTAGGTGTGACCTTGTTAGAGGATTTAGAAATAGTTTGTCAACTATTATCTAGCATCTAATGCTACCATCCTTTATCAAACTCTCTTATCCTTTCAATAGGTATCGGGCATATCCAATGCTACTTTTGTGATCAAACTTTTTGATACTCCTTGGGATGTATCTCAATTGTAAAATACTTTCAAGTCTTGCTCGGTTAAGAGGCTTATATGCTTCAATGGTTAAAATGAAACACTAATGATTTGTTCATACATACAACTCAATTGCAGATTTTCAAATCCATTGTAAGTCCATTACCTCTCTGATCAATATAATCACTTATATCTTTGCTCCACACTGTTCTTCTCTGTGATGCTTGTCTCACTGTTCGTTGGTGTCTACAGAATCTAGCTCCTTCCTCAACTTGTTGATCAGGACTAATGAAGACTTTCTTCTCCTTCAGATTTTCTTTAGCATATTTCCTCTATTCTCTTGTTAACCCCACAATTCGTAATGAATTGAGTTTGTCTCTATATAGACATGATTTCCCCTTTTCTTGGCTTTCTTGATTCTTGGCATGTTCCACAATTCTTGCCAATAGATTTAAAGAAAAATCCTGATTTATCTCATAGAGATCTTCTTTCCAACTGGAAAAATCATCTTTAAATCACTTAATTATCTCCGGCTCTATCAGGAAGATTAAAACAATGATAAGTATCTGTTAATTCTATCTTTAGCTTCTTGACAGCTAAGCATTTTGTCAATTTTTGAACTCTCTGTTCTGTCGGTCAACACTTCAATTAGTCATCAGTGATAACTGACTGTTCCATCGGTGTGACTTCAGTTTTCATCAGGATCTTTGTCCTTGTCTTCTTCGTCAGGCAACACTGAAATTCTTTCCGTCGGGTTACTCTGTGTTTTTTCTTATCGGGCAACACTGTAACTCTACTCGTCGGTAATGTTGTGCATTAGCTCATCGGGTAACACTGTGACTCTGCTCTTTTACTCTGACCATCAGTGTGCACTACATCAGTGTATGCAGTCACTTAGTGAATACTTGACTTGTATGCATTACTGATAGCATAGTCTTGATTCATCAGTTCTTTGAAGTCTTTGGCAGTATTACAATGACCATATAGATTATACCAAGTTGACATCAATGACAATACAATACATTAATTATTTTAATGCCTTGCATGATCATCAACTTAACATCTTCAAACATTCAAACAGTTACATGTCGTCAGATCCTAGGACCCAATCCCGAGGCTTCTCAAGTAAGGAAAATTATGGACCCTCTGGCCTTCGGCCTCTACTTTAGCCTAGATACAACCAAAAGTAGCCTAAGCAATTTCACCTTCCGGGAGAAGATAGAACTATATAATTTCTTTTAGGACTTTCAGCTTCATAGATTCCTGATTAATAAAGAATGGGTTCCCTTACAGTCCACGTCATCCATGCTCTAATGGTTCTCCTTCCCTCTTCTATTTTTTGCAGGTA
The DNA here is from genome assembly GCA_018584345.1 of Thuja plicata. Lineage (NCBI taxonomy): Eukaryota > Viridiplantae > Streptophyta > Pinopsida > Cupressales > Cupressaceae > Thuja > Thuja plicata. Next base: position 871,705 of record MU223562.1, on the reverse strand, counting down.
CTAGATTTTTGGGTCTAAACCTTATAAGAAAGTTCCCCAAGAGTCATCAATTCTATCTATCTCTATACAGATCGCCCGAGTTCACAAGTTTTTTCCTTAGGCTTCTTTCATGTTGGAGTTTCTATTAGCACAAACTTCTTTTCCTTAGTCGCGGGATTTTTCTCTCGGCGAACACATGTCATGTCAGTGGAGTTTTGGACAGAGCATGGTGGGTTTCTCTAGCTAGAAAACCTATTGTTCAGACACATGTCCTAGGCTCCTTTCAAATAAGGTTGTTACACCTCAAAGAGTGGTCAATGATTGCATATACCAATGTTTTATTCCTTCTGGACATGTGTCAAGTGGTCACGGTTGTTGTTCAATAGTGTGTTGGTGGCGGCCCCCTTAACAACCATTGTAATGAGTTTCCCGAGTGATGGTTTTTCCAGCAAGGTGAATTTTGATTTGGGGAATATTTTCTAGTTGTAGAATTTATTTAAGAGGGGGGAGTTTCTTTTTTGAGAAAAAATATTTTTTAGTTCTTGATAGAAGACTGATAATTTTACCAAAAAGGATATTTGTATCTGATATAATTCTAGGATATCACATTTGTAGACTTTACTTCTAATTACTTTCATATTAATTAAAGTTTGATTGTACTCAAATGATCCTTTTTAGTTGTAATTAATACTAAATATACCTAAGTCTATGTCAATTTGAATAGTGATTATCTTATAAGACTATCATTTTTATTTATCAGATTCCTTTCAATGATGGATCATGTTTGAAACTCTTCTAGTTGAAAGTAATTAAATGATAAAAGTTTTCCATGTTTATGATGTTATTAGAAATAGATAGATGAATACGTGTCTTTGAATGCATTTGTTGTTTTCCAACTTTTATAGATGCAACCATGAGATGATATGAATGTTTTGACCTATGTCTAGGATCTTGTTATTATGTTCTCATCACGACTATGAAGGGATTGTGGTATATTATGCCAAATTATGAAACAATATCTACATTCTGATAATATCTTTTCATTTATGAAAGATTTTGAGTTAACAATGAAATGATGTAGCAAAATACCTTAAGTTTAGCTTCATTTTCAGTATTCTTCTCTTTCTATCTCACCTTATTCGTGGAGAGTAGGCTCCTCAATCCCGGAGATTTTTTTGAGTGTTATCATTTTGGTTCCACAACACTCAAACTTTCCCTAAGGCTCATTCCCTTTCTGGGTTGCAAAATCTAGGATCAACATTTGAAATGTGCAAAATTGGGAAAAAAAAAGAAGCCCCTACGTGTGTTGCAACCATTATGTAGTGGATAGTGAAGTAAATTTCTTTAACAGTAGTAAATGCTATTTGTGGAAGTGGTAAATGTCATCTGTCACAAGGGTAAATGTAATGTGATTTTTTCCATCTTGCATTATTTTTGGACATTTGCAAGGACCAAGCAAGGCAAGAAGCAAGGTTTATTTACAAGAGGAGAGGGTTGGTTGTGAGATATGGGGTTTTCTTTTTGTTATTTGATTGGTAACCTAATATGTCACAGAGGATTGTTTATTGGTTCTCTAATTTTTTCTTTGATTTGTCATAGTTTCCAGCCTACTTTATTTTCATTTTGAAAGGACCAAACGAGAGACAAAGCAAGGCTCCTGAACGGGAGATGATAGTTGATTTTAAGGTATTGTGAATGGTTTTTTTTTTGTTTCATTGTAGGCTTTATCTATTGTATAGCTTGATTTATAGCATGATAGTTCTTTTCTTGGCTGGTATAGAGGCCTATGGGTTGTATTTGATTGTTTATTGCTTCTAATTTTTTTCAGTTTTCGTTTGGATTATACCAAATGACATAGACTTCGTTATAGACATTATTTTGCATTGTGGTGAAAGAACACCACAAAGAAGGAGGGGGCGAGAGTCAACAAGAGGCAAGGGAGGGTTTTGAGATGTGGCATGTGGATTTGTTTCTTTTGTTGATTGTTTTGTCTATGGAATGGTTTCTAATTCAACTATGCCCTGTTTCCTATGATTTAAACCAAAAAAACTGTAATAGACACAAACAAAATTGTAAATGGTTAAACATATTTCCACCAGGAAACACCATTAAACACTGTGGATGGTAAGCTATGCTATAGATAAAGTAAGAGAGACAAAAAAACATTCATCATAGCTCAAAACCCTTGATTATGTGTGGGCCCATTGTTTGTCTGTTACTTCAGCTTGTCTCAGATTGGGTTGTTGGATTGTTTTTGTCAAACCAAAATGGAAAATGTGAATACTGATACATGTCAAATTTATATGTTGTTGGAATTTTTTTCATTGATTTCAAAACCCTCATACTGACTACCTAGCAGTATTGGTTGGTTGTTGGCGGTATAAATTTTGGTTTCGGTTGGGCAATTCTAGTTATCAGTATCTATGGTTTCAATTATATGCAAAACAAGTTTAGTACGAATAGTTTCGGTGCTTGGTGAAAAGTTTACTCAGTTCTACTTAAGGATTACATGTTTTGGTACACTTGTGTTCTTTCAGTAATCAATGGTGCATGGTGTCTTCTGTTAGTTACTGTTGATTTCTATGCCTAAAGGGTTCTTCCAGGTGTTCCTGATATCTAGACTTTCTTGAAGTTCATCAGTTAGCTTTTGGTATCGTATTATGGACATGTTCTATCTAGTTTCATCTATCGGTGGGTACACAATTTTTTTTTATCAAGACATGGTCTTGGTTGTGGTGTTCTAATAGTTTCGGTAAATGTAATGTGCATTGTAAACATCTTAAGTGTGACCTATATTTCGGTCTTGGTGTAGGATGTTGTAAAGGTATCTTATGTATGACCTAGATTTAGGGTCATTGGTAGCGTGTTGAACATAATTCTAATATCTTTTTATATTGTGGCCGCAACACTTTTGGTGTGGTCGATATATGTATGATCAGATAATTGTATAAATAAAGAAAACCTTTTTGTATCTGGAGTGAGAGGGTGTGTGTGTGATTGGAGATAGATGTGAGTATATGTGCAAGTTGAAGATAGAGAACCGAAGGTGATATAGTACGAGTCAGTTTTGGTATATCAGGCAGTAGTATGAAAGAAGTTGAGTAATACATAAAGAAGGCCTTATATACTATGTTGCATATGTTTGTGTGTGTTGGTAGAGGGTCTGTATTAGATCTCTACTATCGGTGATTTGTGTGCTATCAATTGGAAATGTTTCATGCATAACCATATGGCATTCTATCAGTTTAAATTTTATCAGTAAACATCTTCTGTATTGGCAGTGAGCCTTTCATATTTCAGGGTAGTTAGCCCAACCAGCAATGAGCCTACCTATAGTTAGCGAACCGGTAGTGAGCCTTTGTAAAAATCACCTTAACTGATGTCCCCTTAAATGGCATTTCATTTCTTAAGAATTATCTTCTTCGTGGTTTTTCCTAGTTTGGGTTTCCACGTAAATTCTAGTGTTCTTTGTGTTGGTGGTTTTGTGCTTTCATGTTTACATTTGTTATGATTGCTTGATGTGGTTACCGGTAGAACATAAGTTAATATTGATATAAAATTTATTATCATTTGCATTGTTTGTGAGTTTACCGACACAATAAAAGTTTTAGAAAGTTTTTTGAATAACTGATTCACCCCCTACCCCCCTCTCAGTTGTTCGGCTTGTTCAACAATACAAGCCCTATCAAGTATTATGACTCCAGAATATGTGGAGCTCTTTTTATCTCCCAATTTGTGCATTGTTCATACCATATACCAATTGACCATTCCAAGCTCCTATAGGCCATATAAAGAAAAATGGAATGAATAAATACTTTTCATAGATTTGCAAAAGGAAAGTTTTATAAAATGCAACTGAGTCATGCCACTAAACAAACGTCTGAAGCAAAATTTATAAATACCCAAAACCCAAACAATGAATGTTTTACAATATATGACTGAGAAATACCCCTAAACAAATCCTCGATGCAAATTTTATAAACATCCAACACCCAAAATTTGTACAAGGAACAAACTAGTTTTCTAACTACTTAAACACATTCAGGCCATGATATAGGGAAAATCAAAACAAACAAATTTTTTTTACCTCAACACAGTCAAAACAAAACAAGGAAGGTTTTGAGGTATGGTAGGTGGCTTTATTTGTTTTGTTTATTGGTTTATCTATGACATGGTTTTCGGTTCAATTATCCCCTGTTTAATATGATTTAAACCAAAAAATGTAATAGTCACAGATGAATTTTGTAACTGGTTATATTAGAATAGAGTAATAATGAGAGGGGGGTGAATCAGTATTACAATACTTTAAATTAAACTTAAACCAATTCCAAATAAACCATAAGCTTAATTAAATGAAAAGAACATAAGAAAATAACACAGAACTCATAGCACCATTATTTGTTGTTGAGGAAACCCTGGCCAAGGGAAAACCCCGATGGGGATGGTACCCACAAGCATGCACTAAATTATAATTTCCCTGTTAGGAGACCTAGCCCTATTAGGATCTGAATATTACATAGTACATTTCCTTGTTAAAGGAATAACAACCCTGTTAAAGGTATACAACACCCTGTTAGGGGCCAACTGAGCTTACAGCTCTTACAAAAAAAACTTATGTTACAAAGTGTTCTCAATAATGAACAAAAAAAGAATCTTCAATGCTTAGATAGTTCCAGTCATAGCTCTTCAATGATCTCTGTCAACCTCTATTCTCACATGTTCCATTCGCATACATACATACCCTTTCTTTTATCATGCCATATCTTCGCTTTACAAAAGGTCTTCATATGTATATATTTTTCATCATCAAGTCGACTCTTAATACAAAATAGAATTAATAATGTAAAGAGAAAATACAAAGTCGGTGCTCTTTAATAACCAAAATATAGGTTATCCAAAATCATAATCCAATTTAGCTTACCAGCAGTCCATGACATACTCCTTAAATCATTGCTACTAGTTCAACTACTCTGTTACACTATTATGTTGTCTACACATATCTTCAAATCACTCTAACTTTCTATAATCATCACCAAAACCAAATTGATCTTAGGTGGAGGTCATACATACTCCATAGTATCTTCCACTAATTATTTTGAAGATTGTATCTCCAAAACTGAACTTCATTCCAATTGATCAATATATCATATGTGTTTCCATAAATGACAACTCGTAAGTGTCTCATACCATACTAAAAACATCACTTTCCAACAATCTCTCCCTTTGGCATTGATGGCAACACTTAGAGAAAAATGACTAAGTGTCCCAACTCACTGTTTCTTCTTTTTCTCTTTAAATATAGATGTATATTTTTTTCTTTTCTCCTTAATTCATTTTTATTCTCTTCTCCCCCTTTGACAATAATGACAAAGGTGTATCCAAAATTTACAAAAATGCAGAATTTTAGTGCTTTCTCACTAGTTTAATGAAATCCTTGAAGGTATCTTCCATGATCTTCAATTTTGTATTCTATGACTCAATCAACCACTGACTAACATGAATTAGTCCATTCAGTGCATAGGATAATGTGTCTGTTGCCTTTAACTTTGTGGGCATATAATGTGTTAATGACTCTGTAGTCTTCTCCATGTCAAATAAATGAACTTCAAGAATTAATAGCTTAGGAGTGATTAGGCTCTTCAAAAAACCAAATATTGTCATTACTCTCCCTTTCTCAATATCCAAGATATTCATCTTGTCATAGATCTTTGTTATTTCTTTGTCCATCTCTAATATAGATTGTGAAGAGGTCCCACAACTTTCCATCATACTATTTAGTTTAGCCATGTCCTTTACTATAATATCTTCAATATTTTGAATATGTCTGATAGGATTTATACAATATTTGCATAGCATCCTTCCATGTGTGACACAACTTATGGCCTTTAATGTAGTTGATCTTAGAATGCCCAAGTCCCATGAAATAGGTTGGAAAAATTCCTTCAACTTGTTCTCTTGATAACTCTTCTCTTCCTTCTATCCAGCAATCTTCACTAAAGACTCATAGTGACTATCAAAATCATCTAGTGCCAAACTCAGATTCTTTGATTCATCCTTTCCTTGAAAAAATAGGTACTAGGAGTAGTTTTTTCACAATATTAATTGCTCTATTAATTACCTTAGTCTTCTTATCTCCTTTCTACTCAGATCTTTCTTTTTCTTTTGTGAATGCGATGAAAGATAGTCTCATAAATTCATCCTCGTCCATACTGTCAACATCAGTACTTAAGGTTTTATCCTTACTTGCCAATAATAGATTAGTAGATGTGTCAAGTTCATGTCTTACCTCAACTCTTGCATCTTCATCTTTTGTTGCATCTGTCTCATTTCTATGTTCAGATTCAAATTTTTTCTCTTCCTCTTCATCTACCATTGTGTTGTCAATATTTCCTGCAAATGGGTCCTTCTCATCAAATTAAGTGTCAAGGGTCACAGGCACACCAGAAACATAGAAATCTAGTTGCATGATTTCTTCGCTCTTCTCAATGCTTACCTCAGCTACCTTAGAGAAGTCTCCAATTCCTATAGGTGTAGGCATAGTATTTTTAGGAGGTGGAGTATTCTCAGGAATTTTTCTCATAAGTATCTGATCTAATGCCTTTTGAGTCTCCTCTAAGACTTCCTCATACTTTCTACCCATAATTTTAACTAATCTTGCTTTGGTTCTCAACAAGGGTTTGAGTTCACTAAATATTCTCTCTCTCTTGTATTGAAACTACTTGTAACATATTCTCAATAGCTTGATTCCTAATAGCCTCATCTTCAATAAGTGCTAGTTGTTTTCTTATCTCCATTTTACCATACAGTTCCTCAGGTATACTTCCCTCTATCTCTAATAAATTTTTCTTGAAAACAAGTAAATGATTTACCACTATGTCGTCAATATTTAGCTTATCATATTCCCCATACCTGTCATGGTATTTGTTCACTGAAACAAGCTTTCCTTTCTCAATAGCTTTCTTCTCCAACATCTTCAAATCAAGCTTCCATACATGTGTGTCACTTGTGGTCTCTTTTTCAACTTTCTTCTCTTCTCCTTCAGTCCTCTGTTCTTGAATTTGTATCTAGGTCGATCTACAACATTATAAATCAAAGGTGCATCCATAACTTATGTATGAGTAGGTGATGTAAATACCTTAATCACGCTAAATTATGAATTCCCACTTTGATCGATCATGCAATATAAATGTTAGATAGTCTGATACTCTCTGATCTCTGTTCTCCTTAGGTCGTTGCTCTTCAAATAGTGAAGAAATAGGTATCTCAGATGTCCTTTATTCATCGTTGAGTGTAAAATGTACATTACCCAATATACTGTCTAGTCAATCACAAATCCCGCGATCACAAAATATGCATCGTCCGATATTGCGCTCTCAGATATAAGTTCTATGATGTCTGCACATATCACAACTAAGCTCGTTGGAGCTTACTCCTTAGAATCAGGGGCTAGATGTATTATGATATTTTCATCGAATGCTCCCCCTAAGGCCATGCTTGGCCATTTAGGTCGATTCTACTTTGTTAGCATCAGGAAAATATCTATTAGCATCTATTGTCTCTCCCTAAACCAATACATCATTAGACTCTTTGACTCTCCATACCTTACCATTTTTTTTATCTTTTTCTTTATTCAAATAATTGTCAAAATCACTCTTGTATTCTGCAAGACTCTTACCAGTATCACTGTCATTCTTCTTTGTATTCATAGGAGGTGGTATTCTTTTGTTATTTACTTCATTATACCTACAAAACTTCGCTATATGACATGGATTGTTACATTTGCAGCATATAGGAGGTCTTCTGTTCTAATTAACTTGCAACTTACAATTCCTTGCAATGTGTCCAAGGTTATTACATTTGTAACATGTGATCTTAGCTGCTGATTCTACTCTAGTGTAATCTTGTCTATATCTAGATTGATCAGGTTTTCTGCATTCTTCTTTCTTGTGCCCTTATACATTGAAATTAAAACAATAACTAGAAAAATATTTGAAAGGAGTATTACCTCTGCAATTTCTCTTCATGTGTCCAAACTTGTTACATCCAAAACATCTACCTCTGGAAGGTCTGATCTGTCTTTTAGGTTCTTCAAGAATAGGTTCTTCTTCATAAATCCACGCATCAGATTTTTCTTCTTGATTCTTAGAACATTCATCTTCATTGAAGCCAATACCAATCATATCACCTTTAGGTTTCTGTCTGTCTCTCTATTCATCGATCAAGTAACTGCTCATGTGAAGTTTCTCAATATGTTTCTTTGCTGCAAAAAAATCACCTTTTATGATCTGATTACATTTCTCTAATTCTAGATACTTGTTCTTGTAATGGTCAAGCTCATTATTCATTTGTCCCATCAGAATATTAGCATCCTTCAAAGCTTCTTCAGTCTTGTTCTTAGCATCCTTTTCTTGTTGAATCTCTTTAGCCATTTCTTCATTATTAAGCTTCAGAGTATCATTCTCTTGTTCAAGTTGCTTTATCTGATATGAATTATCATTGTCTAAATCCTCTTTTGTCTGAACCATAAGATCCCATCTCTGATTTTTGGAAAGTTCAAGTTGATCCTTTAGTTTCTTGATGAATCCCTCAGCTCTTCTTAAATTGAATCTCAATTCACCATTTTTTTCTTTTGCTTTATCAAATTCTTCAAGTGTTGCTTCAAATTTCTCTTGTAAATTTTTTGAATCCATTATGATCTCCCTTAAGATGTTAGACTTTCTCTCCAAGGGCCAATAGCTCTGATACCAATTGTTAGGATTGAGTAATACTGAGAGGGGGGTGATTCAGTATTACAACACTTTAAATTAAACTTAAACCAATTCTAAATAAACTATAAGCTTACTGAAATGAAAAGAACATAAGCAAATAACACATAACTCATAACACCATTATCTGTTGTTGAGGAAACCTTGGCCAAGGGAAAACCCCAGTGGGGATGGTAAACACAAGCATGTACTAAAGTATAATGTCCCTATTAGGAGACCTAGACCTGTTAGGAGTTGAATATTATGTATAGTACATTTCCTTGTTAAAGGAATAACAACCCTGTTAAAGGTATACAACACCATGTTAGGGGCCAACTGAGCTTACAGCTCTTACAACAAAAAAATTATGTTACAAAGTGTTCTCAGTAATGAAAAAAACAAACATCTTCAATGCTTAGATAGTTCCAGTCGTAGCTCTTCAATGATCTTTGTCAACCTCTATTCTCACATCTGGCATTCGTATACATACATACCCTTTCTTTTATCATCTCATATCTTCACTTTATAAAAATTCTTCATATATATATATATATATATATATATATATATATATATATATATATCATCATCATCATCATCATCATCATCAAGTCGGCTCTCTTAATTATTACCACATAGTCAGCTCTCAATACAAAATAGAATTAATAATGTAAAGAGAAAATACAAAGTTGGCACTCTTACATAACCAAAATATAGGTTATCCAAAATCATAATCCAACTTAGCTTACCAGGATTCCATGACATACTCCTTGAATCATTGCTACTAGTTCAACTGCTATGTTACGCTGTTCTGTTGTCTGTGCATGTCTTCAAATCACTCTAACTTTTTGTAATCATCACCAAAACCAAATTGATCTTAGGTGGAGGTCATACATACTCCATAGTATCTTCCACTAAGCTCGCTAGTCATAAAACACCGTACTCGATCTTCGCTATCCAAAACAATATTGTTATATTCTGTATTTCTGTTTCTGTACTTAGTCATTTTGAAGACTGTATCTCTAAAACTGAACTTCATTCCAATCGATCAATATATCAAATGTGTTGCCATAAATGACAACCCATAAGTGTCTCATACCATACTAAAAACATCACTTGCCAACAGGTTAAATATATTTCCACCAGGGAACACCATTAAACACCCTGGACAACAAGCTATACCACAAATAAAGCAAGTAAGAGAGACAAAAAAAAATCATTCATCATAGCTCAAAACCCTTGATTATGTGTGGGCTTATTGTTTGTTTGTTACTTCGACTTGTCTTTGACTAGGTCATCAGTTTATTTTTGTCAGACCAAAATACAAAATGTGAATACTAATACAAGCAAGTATTGCATCTCCAACATATGTGGAGCTCTTTTTTCTCCCAATTTGTGCATTATTCATACGATATAAAAATACATACCATATAAAAATGATATCAAACAATTGTTTCAAGCTCTTGTATGTCATACAAAGAAAAGTGGAACAAATAAATACTTTACATATATTTGCAAAAGGAAAGTTTTACAAAATACAATCGAGTCATGCCACTAAACAATCGTCTGAAGCAAAATTTATAAATACACAAAACCCAAAGAATGAAAGTTTTACAAAATATGACCAAGCAACGCCCTTAAACAAATCCTCGATGCAAATTTTATAAACACCCAACACCCAAAATCTGTACAAGGCAAAGACTAATTTTCTAATTGCTTAAACACATCCAGGCCATGATATAGAGAAAATTCAAACAAACAAATATTTTTTTGCAACATCAACACGGCCAAAACAAGACAAAACAAAGACCACTTTTTTTTCTCCCAATTTTATGCATTGTCCATACTAAATAAAAATTATACCAATCGACCATTTGAATCCTGTATATGCCATACACAAAAAAACTATAATAGATAAATACTTTTTATACATTTGAAAAAAGAAAGTTTTACAAAATACAAGCAAGTGATGCCACTAAACAAATGTGTAAAGCATAGTTCATAAATACCCAAAACCTGGCGAAGCAACAGACTAATTTATGCTATAAATAAGATAATACCCAACCCTCCATTTATCCCCCTTGAAAACTTAATACACAGGCTTACAGAAAACACTAATTCCCTGTCTCTAAAAACAAGGGACTAATAAATGGACGCAACTAAGCTCCAAGCAGAATGCACCATTGACCAAATTTGAAATATCCGAAAACGCCACGGATTTTCACAAAATTTTCAGCATCTACTCTTCATGATCTACATATTTTGTGATCGAAAACCACAAAAAATTTATCAAATACTATATTTTTGCAAATTTAAAAAAAAAATTGACATTTTTTTATCTTAATGCATTCTGTACGAAACTTAGTCAACACCCTAATAAATCAATCAAAATTTAACTAAATATCATCACACAACCCACTAATCACATAAAAGAATATCTTATAAATAATATAAAACTAAAGAAAAATGAATCTTTTAGATTGAGTCCTTATTAAAGGAAAAAGAAAGAGCTTACCTAAGAACAAAACACTTTAAACCGTAGCTGTCATGGAATTTATGGCTAACAGACAATCTGGCCCAAAAAGTTTGCATGGGGAACACAATTTACAAAACGCCAACGAGTTCAAAGATAAGTTTCTTTTCAAGTTCCCCGGACCCACGGACGTTAAACGCGCGATCAATCCGTTACTTTACTGAAGTTTGGCGTCCGCAACTGTCGGTGCCCTCTGAAATTTCGACAGCGTGTGAAGAGGATTAGATAACACGTCACTATTCGTCCAGCTAAGACCGATGTGACGTGGCATTACATATTCCATTACGGAGCTATTTCCGCGTCAAAAACACGTACAAACAAGCCGTACATAAAATAATATTCATATTTCGAATAAGGAAATAATATAACTTATTTTTTAATAAGAAAATAATATTGCTTAATTTTTTTTCTCATTTGCACCGACTTAGATTTTCTAATATGCTTTTTTGTTTTTATTAAAAGATTAGATCTGGACAGTGCTGCTTTAAAGTCTTTTCCACATGCTCCAAGGGGTATGAAATGGAGAGGTCGGTCGCACTGCCACGTAATCTTTTTTAGATTTTAGTCAATTGTCATGTGACACGTAATCCGACAAAGAGAAGGGTTTTTTCTTGGAAAGTGGGCTGAAAATGTTGAAATTTGGAGCCATTTGGTTTTTGGGAAAGATCTAAGAAATTTTGTTTTTCTCTTGTCAAAGTTGCTACAATCTTGCCGGACACATGGAAAAGGAAAGGGATTCACTACGAGTCTTTCATCCATATGTTTTTTATTGGTCTATGCCTTTATTCATATTTATTGTCCCCCACCCTAATGTCATTATAGATGGGGACCCTTTTCCATTACATTTCATCATGCATTTTATTCCAAAGTATTGTTGTGAGACAAGTTGCACCAACTTGGAAATTATGGAGGGTATGAAAAAGGGAAAAGTTGCCTTACAATTATAGGACTCTTGTTGGGGATCGATTTGACTTATGATCTAATGAAAGTTTTCTAGAATGATTAGTGTCAAGATTGAATTTCTATCAGAAAAGTAATAATTAAAATTAAATTAAACAACTTTGTTGCATAATTGGCCATTGCAATTGCAAGTTTGTGCCTTTGTTGATCCAAGTGTTTGAGCCTCAGTGTTGCTAATTGGAGATGAGTCGTCCTCCCTTGTTCGTGACCTCATTGGTTCATAGCTTCGAGTCAAAAGCGTTTCACGTGGTATCGAGGGTGTGTCATGTCAGCGCCATAGGTCACAATAAAAAGGTTTACCTAACATTAAATAAAAAGGTGTCACGCTTGAATCCGTACTATAAGAGAAGCATTACAAAATAATACAAAATGATATTTTATGACATAATCACTACCAAGTTCAACTAGTATTACAAGAGAAGCACTAAAATATAGTATAAAGTGGTATTTTTATGGCATAATCACTATCAAGTTTGAATTAGTATTGGAAAAGAAGCATTAAAAAATAATATAAAGTGATATTTTATACTACAATCACTCTCAAGTTTGAATTAGTATAATAAGAGAAGTGTTAAAAAAATAATATAAAAATAAATAAAATTCAACGCATGATAGCTTTTCATTAAAATATATATATGATTAAAACAGAAGTATATATATATATATATATATATATATATATATATA
>MU223562.1:835985-851053 GCA_018584345.1 Thuja plicata | reverse complement strand
ACCTCCAAAAGTAGGAATGAACGAGTGTCTATATAGTAGATGATCCATCTCACCGAAATGCATAGGTGCCTAGCCACTGCATCCGCCTAGTACATAGGAACAAGAACTAAATACGTAGATCACTCAAGTGAACCAAGGAAGCAATAGAACCAACAGGTGACCCCCCCCATAATGCTGAACAGGGAGAGGGGTGACAGGAACACTAAAATGAAATGCCAGAAACAACTGTAAGAAGAAGAATCAAGAACACCAACAGTGCAACAGAAGTACAAGCACATGATAAAGGGCAGTGTCATGGACACATAGCATGGGCTAATGTCATGGAAGGTACGCTCACTTGACAAAGGTGGATGAGCACAAAAGGCAAAACATCATAACCCCCCATGGAACTTTATAATTGAGTGCGAGTAAAAACAAACACAAGGTGCTCGAAATCCCAGATATGCAAAAGTATGCACTTTATCTTAGTGTGTTTATAGAAAAGAGAATTCTATAGAAGAGAAGCGTACAATGCTCAGAAATTCAAAAAGAAGAGTGAGCCAGAAGAACAGAAGAAGAGATCCCAGGACCTGTAGAACCCAAGTAATCCGCCTGAGTGTGAAAGTGCAAAACTTGGAGGATAAAGAACCTAGAGTAGAATCTGGATAAAAGACCCCTGCCACTGAGCAACTCACTGAACCAGCTTTCTGACGATATTTGGTTTGCCAAAAACAGAGTCCGGATGAGCAAGATATGACTCCTAAAAAGCAAAAATAAACATTGGACTTTGACAGCAAAAAAATGTCAAAATAGCAGAACTCAAAACCTCAACCTCCATCATTGGAAAGAGCTCGGAAAGAGCTTTCCGACGATATAAGGAAGTCAGAAAAAGACCTCTGTTTGCTCCAATTAGAGAAAAAACACTACCAGAGGGTCAAAAGGGCACCAAAAAAAAATTTTAAAAGCCCCTGGGGTTGAAAAGCTCCGAGCCCCTAGGCATATGGCGTGCATAGGGGCTAAAGGGTGGAGCCCTTAGTCACGGATGTGACTGTTGCTAGTAAAAATAGGCCCGCTGGGTGGCGCGCATGGCGGTGGAGCCAGGCGGTAGTGTCGGGCCGGTGGAGCTAGGCCGACGGGGGCTGAGTTGCAGTGGGCCGACGGTGCTGTCTGCGCGGAGGAGGGCCGGCGGAGCAGAGGAGCCCGGCAGAGGAGGGCTGGCGGTGGTGGAACAAAGCCGGCGGTGGAGGAGCGCCAGTGGAGCACCGGTGGCGCCATTCAAAATGCACGAGCTGCGTTATTTAAGACGCAAAAAACCTTAAAAAAAAGTTTTTTTTTCTCGATTTTCGTGCTCGTATGACACTGGAAACCAAAATTTTTTTTTCCTCAGAGCCACGTTGTCCAAAATGGACAAGTTTTATATGGATTCTAGAGTTTTTGGGTGCTCTGAGCTCAATGGTGATGTCCGTTTGAGCCCAAAAAGCACCAAATTTTTTTTCTTTCTTGCATGCAAAAAAGAAACAAAAAATATCGTCCCACAGAGAACCTCCTACTTCTGAAACACTTCAACAAAACACGAACAGAGATTCACAGGAAGGCTCTGATACCATGTTAGAATAGGTAGAAACCTAATCTCCCAAGAACACTTGCATGCATAACCCTGTCACATGGAAGAAGCAAAGAACAGAAAGTAAGAAAAATCTATGGAGGCCAAAAGGCTAGAGGCATCATCTGCACATGAAAACAATATTATATTATGAACAACTTTCTTACAATCTGATACAATGCGTTGTGAAATACAAAAAGGTGATTCCTTAAAAAGGAATCATGAAACCCTAAAAGGGAAACCCTAAGGTTGGCTTAAGCAACTAGAGTGAATAGGTGAGTTAGTAATTAGATCAAAATGATTTAATTAATAACCCAAAAGACTATTACTCTAACAAAAACAACTACTGAGGGCTACGTCCCAACCGGTCTCAAACCTGGGGTTTGTGTCCCAGAAGAAGAATCTCTCTACCAGAGAAAATTCACCAAAATAAGTTTCAAATGTGTAAAAGATATCCATTAATTAGGTTTCCATCTCCTTATATCCCCTTTTCTTTGCAATTCGAAACCTAAAGAGAATTAAGAGTGCACTTTATAATTAAATGATATTTTTCAATTATGGCATACAAACTATAGAGAAAATGTCACTTTATTATAAATAAATAGCTCTAAGCACCAAAAAGACTCTGGAAGGTGAAAATCATGTAGAAAATTTTGAGACCTTTCCAATGAGCTATAACACATAGGCATATCAAGCCAAAAAAAAACCCTTATTACTCCAAAATGGCTATATACATAGCCTTATTTAAAATATTAAAATGCTAACTTAGGAAAATATTAAAATATATTAAAATATATCCCAAATTGCCACAGAACACCCAAAACACCCCAAAATCTTGAAACTGAATATGTCACCTGCCTGTGACTGATGCCGAACAACCTGGGACAACTGGCAGTCTCATCCCTAAAATCTAGGGATGCTCCTAGAAACTAGGAAACACACCCAAATCTCCTAAAACTGAAACCAAGGGATGACCTTATAGAACCTCAAATCTGGAAGCTGACACCACCTCCTAAAAAGTAGGAATACCCATCCTAAAAAGTAGGAACTGCCTCCTAAAATCAAGGAACAGCTCCCAACTGGTCTACTACTGCTTGAGACACCAAATCCAAACACAAAATAACCTAAAGGAGTCTATATCCATCTCTGCTAGCCTACAAGACTCCAATGATAGGCCAACTCCTCTGTCTCTAATGTCCACTCTAGAAAGGGGACATGAAAATCCCCCCTTCCAGGAGATTGCTTGTCCACAAGAAATGCAACACTATATCACCACCATCCAGACATACCATTTATACTGTATACAGTACTTTGACTGCATCTGCTGCTCCACTCTGAAAAAATATGATGTATCCCTAATTTGTTGGAAACAGCTCATCACCCCCCTGAAGTGCAAGTGCCATCCCAAAACCACTGCCTAGATCCAACATCAAGGCATAGTTCACACTGTACAAGATAGAGGTGAAGTAGATCACACCATCAATGTTGAGTATCCAACCCTAAATTCCCTCATGACCAAAAGTCCACACAACTGGCCAATCTGCTCCTTTGTCATAACTCTGATCAGTAACAATGCAAAATCAAACCTGTACTAGTCCATGAAAGTCACCCCATAATCTGCCTCTGCCCAGAAAATAAAACTCTATGACCGCTCATACAACTGTAACACTGTAACAGGCAATGCAGACTCTGGAAACGATAAGTGGACCTAGCCAATGCAACCATTAACCCAGCTAGAGTCAAGGCATATGTAGTCTCCAATCACTAGGGGTATAGCTACCTCACCCAAAGAGAGATGTGATACCATCAAAGATGACTCAAGCATACCCTCGACCCCTATCATAGAAACCTCTAGAGTGGTTGATCCAACAAACGAATCATCCCAACACTATGAGAATAGAACCCCTCCTACCACACAATCCATACCAATAGCCATCCAAGCCTACTTACATAACACTGACCAGCATCAAACACAGTATCAGTCAAGTGGTCCCAATAGTGCCAATCCAAGAAGGATACCCCATAACCTGTCTCCACCCCATAGACAAATCTCTCTACAATCTCATACTCCTGAAGTGTTGGGGTATCTATTGCCATCTTAGGGAAGATTGGATGATATTGACTAGGGTAACGATCTACCCAACTAGAATCAAGAAACATGAAGTCACCCATCAACAGTGCTATTGCTACCCTATCATGCATGCCACATAGTCATCTCAGGATCAAGGTGAATGCACTAAATCCACACGTAAGCGTATGTATGTTGAAAGTTGATCCCTGAATCTTGTATCAAACGGGGATGCATGGCTTCAGCCAACTGCTGCACTACTATGATATAAAATCCTAGGTGTGTGGAATGAGGTAACTCATCAAGCATACTCCAATCGAATGCACTGCATAGGATGATACCAGGATCCCACACTGGATGGGAGTGCTCCCACAACCAAGGTGGTATTGCACTGGAATCCTTGTGAAACAAAACACCAAATGAGACAACACCTGGATCCCAAAACAATTTGAACCCACATCCATCTATCATGAGAAGATATTGATAGTGGAAAGTGTCATCAACAACAAATCTCCCTGTGGTCACCGTGAAATTCCCACCATTGTGATTACCATCCACAACATCATGCTTTTTAATTCCCACCACATCATGTAACCATGGCTCTGGATGAAGTCTCTATGACAGAGAGGTGATAACCTCTGTCAGACACTGAACAACATGATGGTTGATTATTTTCTGGTCCCACAAACAATTCCACCCAAACTTCTAGGTCAGGTCCTTGCAGTCAATAACTCTATCCTCTGAAGATGGAAGTGCACTATCGCACCATGGATAGTAGAAATCTAGAGCCAGCTCCCACCTGTCTACCACCCAATCATCTACCAGTGGACTAAATGAGAAGTTGAGTGTACTCCTCATGGTACAATCAAGATGGACTCCTGTAGGCTCCCTCAATGGTTCTATGGCATAACCCTATCCAACCAACTCATATCAATGAATCATCTCATCATCACCCAATGGTCTAAATGAGGAGTGATATGCACTCATCACTATGCAGTCAAGATGAAGTGCAACATGGTCTCTCAATGGTTCTATGTCAAAATCTTGCCCAATAAGCTCATCGTCACTCCCACTGGTCTCATCACATGAATCTGGGTATAATTCATACATCTGATCTCTAAAGTCCAAACAAGAAGGACCTTTCAGAGACCACAACTGACCACCTTGATTCTATTGTGAGATAAACTAGTGTCCATGGTCAGCTGTAGGTGGTGTAATAGTAGATTTTCTCCCTAGAGGAGGGAACAAATCAACATGAGCACTGTATTCCCACTCCAAGGACACTCTGTTGGTCTCTTGTGAAGATGTTATAGGGATGTTATCAGAAACCATCACACAACTCTTTGGTGAGTCCACTAGTGTCATTGGGAAACTATGTACTGTAACCGCCTCTGATGATGACTCTGCCACTCCAAGACTATTGGTAAGCTCTTCTAACTATAAGTTCACCTCCTGAAGGGCTTCCTGGGTATACTCCAATGACTCACTCATCTACTCAATCTCATGGGTGAGCCCATCAACATCCTCCTCCTTCCACATCAATGCATCATAGCATATGCAATCCTTCTCTAGAAGATAACTCCGATCAACCACTAACTCCAAATAATCCTGATTCAATATCCCCATAGCCTCATGAAGAGCATGGAACTCTGACATGGAAAATCCGCTACTATCTTGTTGATCAGTCATGAGAGCATTGAAACTAAGCGTCGATAACATCTGTTGAGTGGCATCAAAGTGCTCAACCACTATATCTACCCTCCTGTCACCAACCCTGAGCTATCTAATTAAGTAATGAGGGGTCTGAAAATGATAATTCTCAGGCATGTGTACTACCTCTAGATCTGCACTATGGTAGGATACTGTGTCTGAGTTTGGTACATCTCTGTAAGGGGTATCCAATATGCATTCACTAATGCATGCATCCTCAACTATAGTAATGCAACTTTGTACCTTTGAGACCACCTCCTTAGTCAATGAAGAAACTGTTGTCACCACACTATGCTCACTCTCATCAACTGCCCATGTGTCCACACATATAACTGAATCACGATCCTGGATTTCAGTGCCACTATGAGTACACACTGCTCTGATTTCTCTGGTCTGGTCTAAGAAATCATACTCATTATGACATGAATTTTCATTGCACAATGCCTCTGAAATACCTGTATCTGGATTACTCTCCTCTACAAACTCACCAAAATCAACCTGACCCTTTGTATTACTTGTTTTTCCACCCAAATCAATGCTGGCTACATGTGTTTCAGTCCTGTTTATAACTTTTTCATGTGCATCATCATAGGATATTTCTTGTCCCACTTGGGTTTGCCCTATTTTTTTCATCTTATTTTCTTTCATTGCCCATTTCTCAATCAGTGTTGACATGCCTGATTGATATTCACTGGACACCTGGACAAAACTCTTCATTTCCCTAAGCAAGCCATTCATTTTTTGATTTCTTTTAATATGTTGGTCTTTCTGTTTGGCCATTATTGTCTTACCAGTTGTCAAATGAAAGCATAAATGTGTAGACTAACAACTACCCAGTTGCTGATATGAATTATCAAAACTTTTTATCAAATACCCAAATGCTGGAATGATTTATCAAAAAAATTTATCAGCTACCCAGTTGCTGGAGTGAATTATTATAACTTTTTTTGCAGTCATCTTTGACAGAATCCCACAAACCCTATAGGCTGGCAGGATGTAGGCTCTAATACCACTGAAAGATACCTGACGGATTCTCTTACTAATCTGCTGTAAGTTTTAAAATAATAAACTATTTTTTTTCTGAGATTTTTGGTGGTCTTATAGAATAGACAGAAGTTGTAGAATGTTTTGTTTCTTTTTGTGTTTTTTAAGAATATTGAAGCAAGTAATGAAAGATGAACAATGCATATGAAAGGAAGCTGAAAACATGTAAGAACATTCAATAATTTAGAATTGATACAAATCGTACCAGGCATATTTCTGATTTATATATTCATGTAGAAACCCTTTTGCAAATTCGATGAAGCTTTACAAACAGCAATGGCACCAACTGGTGGATAGATGGAGGCCACAAACCAAGAATACCAGCTATGGCTGGATACAAGAATTTACCACAGCTAGCGTATAGTGTCCAAGCTACAAATGGCGGCCCTATGTTGCAATAATCACGTCCCAGTTGGACGAATCTAGCCTCTTTGTTGAAAACCTCTGTATGCACTCTGAATCCTCAACATAGAATGACACCCCCGTCTCTTACAAACAATGCACAAAGCCTATTGAATCCACTGACAACAACTACTGAGGGCTACGTCCCAGCCAGTCCCAAACCTGGGGTTTGCGTCCCAGAAGAAGAATCGCTCTACCAGATAAAATTCACCAAAACAAGTTTCAAATGTGTAAAAGATATCCATCAATTAGGTTTCCATCTCCTTTTATCCCCTTTCCTTTGCAATTTGAAACCTAAAAGAGAATTAAGAATGCACTTTATAATTAAATGATATTTCTCAATTATGGCATCCAAACTATAGAGAAAATATCACTTTATTATAAATAAATAGCTCCAAGCACCAAAAAGACTCTACAAGGTGAAAATCATGTAGCAAATTTTGAGACCTTTCCAAAAAGCTATAGCACATAGGCATATCAGGCCAGAAAACCCCTTATTACTCCAAAATGGCTATATACATAGCCTTATTTAAAATATTAAAACGCCAACTTAGGAAAAAATTAAATATATTAAAATATATCCCAAATAGCCACAAAACACCCGGAACATCCTAAAATCCTGAAACTGAATATGTCACCTGCCTGTGACTAATGTCGGACAACCTAGGACAACTGGCAGTCTCATCCCTAAAATCTAGGGATGCTCCTAGAAACTAGGAAACACACCCAAATCTCCTAAAACTGAAACCAAGGGATGACCTTATAGAACCTCAAATTTGGAAGCTGACACCACCTCCTAAAAAGTAGGAATCCCCCTCCTAAAAAGTAGGAACTGCCTCCTAAAATCAAGGAACAACTCCCAACTGGTCTGCTACTGCCTGAGACACCAAATCTGAACACGAAATAACTTGAATGAGTCTCTATCCATCTCTGCTAGCCTACGAGACTCCAATGATAGGCCAACTCCTCTGTCTCTGATGTCCACTCTAGAAAGGGGACATGACAAAGGCCATTTTCTAAATTTCAAATGGTCTGATGGTTCAAACATTATGAGTGCTAAAGAAAAATACATTTAATCCCTTTTAATTGACTATGATGAAGTTGTGTTACATGTCTTTTCTTGTTGGGGAGGCAATCAAGACCCCTCCTGCTAGAAGAAAGTTTTGGAAACCATATGGTGCATGCTATCAAAACCAAAGAAAAAGTGTTTCCTACTGAGACTAATCCTCCATAGGCTCCCTATCAAGCAGTTTAATAGTGAACTCAATATGTGTCCCTTATGCAGGGTCCTAGAAACGTTAATGCATTTATTTTTTGAGTTTCTTTTTTCTATGAAAATATGGAGCATGTTTGGTCTGAATGTCAATGGAAATATCAGTATTTTTGATTTGGTCTTTGGTCAAGTTCTGAGCCTTAGGAAATGTGCTAACATCTTCTTATTGTGTCTTTTAGTGGGAATTCTTTGGATTATCTAGAAATGTAGGAATGATAATATTTTTAACGGTAAGTGTGGAGATCTTAGTGAGTCTCAAAAAAGACTCAGTATGCATGATATTTGTTTCCAAGTTATAGTTGTCATCAAAATTCATAGAAAGAAATTATGCAACCTATTGGATCATGGAATAGTTGAGCTGGGAAAATGGGAACTCTCCCATGGTTTCACATGGTCAAGACAGATAGAGGAGAGGACATAGTTCTAGGTGGCTTTGGAAAGGGTTATTGCAGAGCTGAATGCAAACAAGGAAGGACGAGAGGCCCCCAATAGAGATGCACCAGTTACACCTGTTCATAACACTCCTTGTGTTGTTTTTGTAAGAGATGTTCTTGAGTGTGATGTTGTAGGTGATGTTGATGATCATGGTAGTGCTGATGCAGATGGTCCTATTTCAGCTATACCCTTGGCATTTGTCCTTCCATAGTAGGATGAACCATTCATGGATGGAAGGCTCAATCACCCTTACTCACATTGGAATGATGAAAATAGAATTATTAGGTGGATGGATGGTCAGCTGGGTTGGGTAGCTTGGATTGAGAGGGATGGGAATGTATAGATAGAATAGTTGTTAATACTTGTACATGTTGTTTTCATGTTCTATATGCATCGAGGCCATGTCCTTAAAACTCTTATTAACAGTTTTCTTATATTATATATCATGGATAGGTAGAGAGTACATGATACAGTTCGAAGTTGTAATATTTATGGTTGCATTATATCTAATAAAAAAAGTATACAAAAATCTAATTAGATTATTAAATAATAAACTTTAACATCTAACAATAACAAAAATTGTATCTCATTTTGAATACGATACTTACTAATACTATTGATAAATTTTAAGTGAATTATTTAAAAAGGCAATATGAGATTTTAAAATAAGAATTCATACAAATATGTACAATGTATTGAACACATTGTAGTTCAATTCTAAAGACATAAAATAATTCCTTTAGATTATGAATCAATGAAAATATATCACTTTTTTTTAAGTCCTAAAAATCTTGCTTTCCTAAATCCAAATATTAGTAAATGAATTAAGAAATTGTGCTTTTGATTTATTATAGTTTAATGATATTTTTCTATTTTAAAATTATCATTCAAGATAGTATTAGAATAAAGATAATTTGAAAATATGCTATTAACAACAATAACTTCATCATATTACAAGTTATATTATAACTTCATTTAAGGTACCCTTATATTACAACTTCATTATTTGAAGTTGTCATGCACTATATTAAAAATAATATTTCCTATTAAGAACTTTCAGCCTCATTTCCCTCCTTGCAAGACTCGGTATGGTTTACGCAAGTGGAATAGAAGGGTGAGGAAAAGCATTTATCTTACCCCCTACGACGTATATGTGAATTCAAACTATTCCTAGTAGAGGTCTTAGAAGGCTTACCTTGGCGCGCGCCCAACATAATTTCAAATTTGGCATGGCCTTGGAAGTTGTGTTTGTCATTGTGGCTCATAATATGAGTGGGGACAACTCAGATTCAGAGTCTAGAATGCACAAACATATCAACAATGATAATATGGTGGTAAAGAAGAGCATTGTTGGTAGGCTCGTAATCAATAGGAGTGGATATCATCTCCCAACAATGTCTCGTGAAGAGGGAAACAATGGTTTTAGAAGGAAAATGTGAAAGTTAGGAAGATTGGCTTCTCTAAATGTTGCTAGTGGCTATGAAGCCATTTGGGTGGGAGTCAACATGGTGGAGGGAAACAAGGGCGAGGCAGGCTGAGTCAAGGAAAACATGGGTAACGGGAATGGAAAATCAAATAGGGCTAAGATGAAAGATGATGTCAAAGGACCTGGGGAGGAAATCTTGGAGTGCACTGGAAACTCTCCTAGTTGCAGCCTCACTCACATTTCGGATAGTTTGAAGACTAAAGGGGCATACCTGCTAGAAGAATATGACGCCAATACGATTCAGAGGAGTTGTGCTAGTTGCATTACTCTATCCTCTGATTTGAAGATTCTCGGAACTAAAGTGGCCCAGCTAGTAAGTCATGTTCCAAACTTGGAGAGCAAAATGAGGAGTGTAACTAAGTTTAAGTTCAGAGTGATGCAAAGTTTGGTAGCTTCATTGTGTCTCATGCAACAAAAGGTTTTAGGGAAGGATGCTGAGAAGCTAGGCAACTATCAGGAATTGTTCAAATTCCTAACTGAGGATTAGAGCAACATCTTCTCTCATGCTCATTGTGATTCAAAGCACAAGGAGCAAGCTTAGCTTATCCAAATATGCTTGCAGCCCTTGGTAGCCTTTTCTAGTGACTTTTTTCCTTGTTGTCAGTGGTCTCGACTCTTTTTCTATTAAACGCCCTCTGGGGTATTGTTATTGTTAGTCTGGTTAATCTCCACTTTCAATCTTTTGTTGAAAGGTGATAGTTTTTATCTTTGGTTGTTAATGTGTTGATTGACTTCTTCAGTAGATTTTACACCCTCAGGCGATAGGTTTGTAAGGGACAACGCCCTTATTTTGTTGTTGTTAATATCAAAAATAATAACTTTTACTATTCCATCTAATTTTTCTTCTTATATATTTAATACATAAAATAACTGACCTTATAACTTTTATCTTTAAAAACAATACTTTTAATACTAATAAAGTAAAAATAAAGAAGACAATAAATATAATATTTAAAAAAAAAAAATTGATCTTATCATTAATATTATTTTGAATATTGAAATATTAAATAAATTATAGAACTTTCATTAGATCTATGATATAAATAATGAAAATTCTATCATATAAATATTGATTCATTCTATCATATAAATATTGATCCACAAAATAAATATCCATAAAAAACTCTTATATAAAATAACTATAAACTCTTATAGTTATATTGATACATTTATATATCCATAAAAACTCTTATATAAATATTGATACACTTATATATTTACTTTTGTCCCACCAAACCTTATATTCGTGTCAATTGATAGTTGTAACTATAAACTATCTAACGATTCCCTTGCTTTTTAAAAATCTTAAGACTTTTTGTGACATCTCATCTTATTCTAAGATTTAAAAAAATTCTTTCATAATATGCGTATGTCTTACTCAAAATGTTTTGTTTTAGCTAAATAAGATTCTAAGATATATTTTACTATTTTACTAGATTCTAAGATATATGTTTGTAGTAGGAGAATGTAGAATCCACTAGTAGAAGGAATATGAATGTTTCCTACTAGTTGACTTTTGATTGGATTAGGTAGAATATGAAGCACTTAATAGTCTTGTTTATAACTGCCTTAATATGAACTAATCAATATCCAAGGAATTTGAATTTTAAAAAATGATTATATTTGGGTAGGGCTCAAATAATGTAGTAATTAAAACTAAATATTATTCTAATAGACAATTAAGTGAAAATATAAAGTTACAAGATATTAAATGTAAATTGTTTTAAATAATAATGTGAGTAATATGTATTAGTAAAATTATTTGAATGGAGATAATATATTATTAATGATTAATTAAAAATATAAAGAAAACAAATGAAATATTGTTGCAAATGGGTACTGATGAAATTTGTATATTTATGTTGTTTTAATTTAGTTTTTATTTTTATTTTTAGGGTAGTGTTTTTCATATATAATTATATTGACAAATAAATTATTTTTTTGTTGATTTGGGTCCCTTTTCTTATGTTGAATTAAACAATTTTAATATACACTTTTAGTATAACTTACAACTTATTGCCCTCTTTCTCTTCATGTTTACATGTACATTTTCCTTAACCACTTATTTGTTGCTCCTAAGTTTAGATTTGTTCTCATGGACATATTATCCACTCTAATCTAGCCCCTCTTTTGTATTGCAACTACTTTTTGGTCATTTGATCATCCTTACATGGTAATGAATTTTTATTGCCCCAAATTTGATTGATTTCCCACCTTTACCATTCCAGCTTAGGGATGACTTAACAAAAATTTGTGTGACAATATTGTTGTCCTTAAATTTAAAAGCATGCAGTGCATTCGTTCTAATATTTGAGAATCATCCTCCCATTAGTGTGATTAAGTGGGTTAATTCTTCTAAAAAGATAGGAGATCCAAAGTATGTTGGAGGCTTGTTAAGGAAGGTTTGGTGAATATTAACTTTGATAGAGATTTATGAAAGAACGCAAGACCATTGGAGGCATGAACTCCAATAAGGACCAACAATATGAGCAAGCCTTGGTCGAAGTATAGCCCATCAAAAATATGGAGGAAACAAAGCATTTGGAGTGGAAGGGCACTAGTGCGGAAGGCTCCAAGGCAAGTTACACAGCCCTTGGTCATGAAGTGGAGTAGGAATAACCACCTTTGTGTGGTAGGGATTTAATTATTAAATGCATTGTCTATATGCATTTTAACATTTTTTTATAATATGGAACTATAAATATGAGGATACTATTTTTTAAGGGCTTGGAATGAATGACATCAAGATTTAAAATATTATAATATTTTTGGGGTATCTATATGACAGGTACATACCATAAGTCTCAATTTAAAAGGAAAATCATAGTTGTATAATTATAATTTCCACATATTCTAGAAAAGAAATATAAGTATTTAAAATCCACATACAAGATAATAGACATCATACCATCAAATATGACACAATATATACCTTGGGAAAACCCTTAAAAGTGAAAAACTCAGCCTCCAAAAGCATCCATGACACATGTATTATTCAACAATAAAACATTTGAATACATCTTCAGAGCCTCTGTGAACACCTCTAAAACATAACACATTTCATCGTTAGCGCATTATAAGTTCCAAATCTAGGCTCATTTAGATCTACCAGTTTTGGTAATAGATCTCCAGCATGTAAGGTCAACATATCACCTTCTGCCTCATATCCCATAGGCATGGCCAAATATGGTCTAGGCACTACTGCCTCCATCTGACAAATGTTAGTATCCACCATAAAACATATATCATCCTTATATTTCTCGACAATATGGGCTAGTATCCTTTCCTTGAAAGTAGCACACTCTGCTTGACAGATCCGCTTCAACACTGCTCAAATCATTATTCTATTCATACAAACATCCACTTCAACCACTGCAACCATCACATCAACAACAACTCTCTATTACTCTTCAATTTCATCTCTTATACACACATTTAGGTCGGTGGAATAACCCTAAAATGTGTCACCTGATTTGGCCTCCAAATCCTAATCAAAATTCATAAGCGGTCACTCCAACATAGGAAATTCAACTCCTTAAGGTTGGACCTCAACAATACAATTCACAAATAAAACAAACTTTGACACATAAGTGATCGCAACCTTGATTTCATCACCTTTACTGAACTGGTTGATTGTTCTTGTCGATATCACTCGTGTTTGCCTCAAATCATCAACTGTGTGTTGAATCAGCTTAAACAATCATAGATGTAGGTAAACATGAATTTGTAGATATTGTTTGCACAATTGCATCATCTGAATCCTCCAGATTATCACCGCACACCAAAATTGCCATCACTGACTGTATTATCAGTAGTACACTGGATACTTAGACAAATTCTTGTACAATCACCTTCATCACTAGTATATCTAATCTGACCCGTGAAATAGACTTGTTTCCAGCAATGACAAGACTACAACATTCATCCCATGATCTAGGATATGATCATCTTCATCAGATGCCAACAATCTCCCCCTTTGGCATTGATTGCAACACTTAGAAAAATTGCTAAGTGTCTGCCTAAGTGGAACAAAATGAAATCAAACAAGTATAGAGATAAATTGTAGGAATACTCCCCCTAAGGTAATTACAAATAGATCATGCAACAATTTATGTATGTACTGCTTCCTTATACAAATACTTAGCCAATTTTTCACTTTATACTACTCTATCTACTCCCCTTTTGACAACAATGAAAAAGGTATTACAATGGATAACCAAAATGCAAAATTGTATTTATAGAGAGTAGCATATACCTATTACAATCTACTAAATACATCACCAAAATTGGTTTTCAAAACCTATAAGTTATTAACCCAAGTGTTCAATAGGTTCACCATGATAAGTATATGTCCATACAATAAATGTGTCAACTCCTCCAATCCTTCTACAATGTACAGAGCAGGTGAGACTAACACTGTTCCAGCCTCTTTAACACTTTTTTTGCAAAATTTCCAACTTAGGAATCAAAAGACTCTGTAACTCCACTAAGTTGGAAATCATCTTTTCCCGCTCATCCCTATAAGCCTTAAGTTTATGATTGATTGCACTAACTTGTGCTCCAAAACTTGTAGCTGAACTAACAATAGGATCAAAATTTGTTGTCAATAGCCTTAGCGCATCTTGGGCTTCACATCTCTTCCTATCTAAGTCCTTCAAAAAGTGTGAAAAAATAGAATTTGAGGTAACAATCTTACCACCTTCAGTTAGAGCATCTTTCACCTTGTTCACTATCATTGCTAAGGTATTTCTTGTTAGAGTAATAAGTTAATTAACTTATTAATAAATCATTTGATTTAATTATTAAGTCACTTATTATCTCTAGTTCACTTAAGTTAATCGTTAGGCATATATTAATTAATTTTTTTATTAATTATTATCAAGCAACCTAGGTTTTCCCTTTTTAGGGTTTTGATCACCTTTCATAAGGTTTGATCTCTTTGTATTTGTTAATTAATTCTGATCGATCTTGAATCATCTTGTATTATGTATTCTATTATTGAATCAATTGAGGATGTTTCCTCTTTCTCAAAAAAAAAATTTAAAAATTATATATATATATATATATA
>MU223562.1:789497-824133 GCA_018584345.1 Thuja plicata | reverse complement strand
TCTAAGAACATCTTGCTTATGAGGGCTATTTAGACCTCTTATATTCCAAGATATAATCTTCATTTAAAGGATTGGGGAGCAAATCTCAGGGATGGTTGATTGTTTACCATCCGCAATACTCTGTTTTTCTTCTAGCTCTCTCATAGCTTTATGAGAAGGTCTACCTCTTCCTCCCTGGGGCGATCCTACATCTGCTTTCTTCCTTCTAGTTTGGACTCCCCCTAGAGGGGTTAAGTCTGCCTTTTTCCCTGATTCTTGAGCTTTCAGATTCAGTCCTCCTTTCTTAGAGGGTTTTTTGTCTTTCTTATTATTTTTTACCTCAAGCCAAAGTGATTCTTGCTTTTCCGAGGTAGGAGACGAATCATCAAAATTTTCTTTTTGGGTATCCTCCTCACTGACTTCAGACCAGCATTTTCTACTGATTCCATTATTGGAAGCTACCATCTGCTCATTCACTAAATGTGAAGGTCCCAATTTATCCATAACTGTTACTCCCTGACCATTAGATTCAGGGAAGCAATCTTTTTCATCTAGTTGTTCTATTCTTGGATCTTGTGACTCCTTTTCTACACAAGCTTCCAGAGAAGCATTTTGGGGCTGGAGTTCATTCTCCCTATTCCTGGCCAGAGAACTTTGGTAAGCAGGCAAGGATACAATTTCTTTTCTTTCTTGTTCTATAGGATGTGGGTTCTCCTGCTCCAGGATCTGAGGTAAATCCTTATCAACTGAAGACTGCGTAGTATCTTCCTCTGGCAGGTTTGTTAGATCAATAATTTGGTCTTCTTTTGATTTTTGCTCTTCAAGGATTGGAAGAGAGGAAGAAGATCCATTTTTCTCTTTCCAAACAGCTCTAGATTCTTTCTTTTTAGACTTAAGAGAAGGTTTTAGAGGGCATTGTTTTGCCCAGTGCCCAAATTTTTTGCAAGTGAAACAGGCAAAGGGGATTGATTCAAACTCCACAACTTGAATATGAGTACCCAGCTTAGAGTTAATAGAAATAACTTCCAGGAGGTTAGTCTTTTGATTTATATTGACACAGATTCTTGCATATACTAATCTAGTCTTTTCTGCTGTCATTGGGTCAATTGATAATAGCTCCCCAAACGAACTGGCCAATCCCGAAAACACATCTTCATGCCAGTATTCCAGAGGAAGACCCTGGAATCGAACCCACACTGGGGCTGATTCGAACATATCCATGTTAAGGTCAAGATTTGCCCCCCATTTCTGAAGAGCCAAAGATGATTTACCAAACATCCAAGGACCCCCACATAGAACAACAGAGAGGTCTTCAAAACTAGAAAACTCAAAAGTAAAAAAACCTTTTGGTAAGGAAAAAATGTCAACTTGACCCTTTAGCCTCCATTTCCTTGCTGCATAAATGCTAACTGTATCAATATTAGGTCTTGGGCCCATGAATTTCCCTATTAGCGTGTTTTTCATTGTAGCAACTGTGTGATCAACCAATGAATCCGGAAGGGAAATACTAAATATTCCCTTCACAGGGTCCGATGTGTTATCAACAAGTGGAAAAGAAGATTTCCCAGTAGGTTTCACACCAAAAAGAGAGGTCCAGCTTCCAGATGCAGTATTTTTAAATGAAGGTTGACCGTCTTTTGTAGTTTCAGAAAGCTTATCGACACCTTTTGTTGTATTTGAAGCATCTTCATTTGGATCATCATCACGGATTTGGAATCTTGATAGAGGATTGTCCTCCCTTTTCTCTTTTGTGGAGCCCTCCACTGCTACATCGTTTACTTTTTTCTGAGTCACTGGAATGGAAAAACTCTGAATGTTGCCAGAGGCCTCTTTCCCGCTCATGTCATGGTTCAAAAAGTCCTTTTTTCCACCTTCTTAGGGACAATTCCGATCTGGGTCTTTGTCCCCTTCTACATCCTTCTCTCCTCCCTTAGTATTCTTGGTGCCTTCACCTAGATTCATCTGCAATCCTCCTCCAGTAGATTTCCCATCCAAAGGGGAATTCAAATTCCCTCCAGCTGCTCGCTCTCCTCCTCTCCTCTCCATGTTGCCGAAAAAGAGTTAGGAGACTCAATGAATTAGGTGAATTTGATTACAATAGTTTATAAAGTTATCGTGTTCTAAAAAAAAAATACTTTGGGAATGAATGAAAAATATTTTCAAGAATTAGTTATGGGATAAAAGCTGAAAAGTTACAGGAAGTGAAAGAACAAGGTGAAAGTATCCAAGAATCAGTTAACCGAGAAAGGGGCTAAAGATTATTTATTTGAATATTTTGATGAAGCAGGGGTTCTTCTTTTTTTAGCAGTCTATTGGCTATAGGAGGGGATTTTCCACTTTACGAAGTTTCTGGAATTTTGGCAGAGGGATGAAAGGGAATGATATTTTGTTTTTACAAACTTGTGAATGTGGCAGGGATATAATTGATCTGTTGGTCACTTTATCAAATGTTTAAGAATAAAGGGGAAATGTATATTTTGATCATTAGGTTTTAGTATATGTTTTTCCCGATTGAAATAATATTTTGGTGATTCCAATCATTTTTAAACGTTGTCCTGTCTCATTTTGTTAAGTTCAAATATGTGTTATGGAGTCTGTAGGCTTTATGCCTCATATGTTCGCAAAACAAGATGTTAACTTTTCTTTTGTTTCTCTGTGCTGGGAAAGTGAGATCAATGGTCAGTTGATCTTTATTCGTTTCTTTCTTCGTCTTTAATCTAACAATCGCATTTACATCATGTTTATGACTAGATGTTAGTGTGCCTTTCGTGCCTTCTGGTTAAAGGTATAATCTTTATTTCATTCATTGTAAATCATAAGAGGAAGATGTACCTCTCAATTCAAAGGAGAGTTATCAATCCAATGATAACTCGTCCAACTGTTGGTAGCATTTGTTCTTCTATTTGGGCATTTTGGGTCTTTCTTTATATATCTTTTTGAAGGATAAAGCTATTTACTAACAGTTTTTTGGCGACTCTGCTAGGGATCGAAACTCAAGATTGGTGCTTTTAATTATTTTCTCCAGTTTTTAAATTATCTCAGTGTAAAAGGGATTGGCGACTCCGTGTTATAATTTTTAGAATCTTTTGGTTAAAAAGAGTCCAATGTAGTATGGTGTTGGTTGCAGCCCAACCATGGAGACCCCAGTTTGGGTCTCTTGCTCTATCATTACATTTAGCCCTACCTAAAAGGCCAAAAGAGTATGTTCCTACATTTGCTGGAGATAAAAATAAATGCCCGGAATATCACATTGAAGGATTCAGTGTTGCCTATAGTATTCTTGGTGTACAAGAAGAAAATGTCTATGTGAGATTGTTTGTTGGAAGCCTGATTGGTAAAGCTATAGATTGGTTCCATCATTTACAAAGTGGATGCATTACCTGTTGGCACGACCTGGAGGTAAAATTTCTTGATAGATTTGGATATGAAGTTGATATAGGTGAATTACTAGTAAATTTTGTTCAAATAAAGATGGAGGAAAATGAATCTATGAGAAGTTTCATTGACATATTTAATAGATGTGTTGGTAAAATGCCTCAATCGAGTCAACCAACTGAAAATAATAAGTTATATGTTTTTATTGTTGCATTGCAAACTGAGATCAAATTTTTGTTAAGGTAAAAGAAATTACAAAATCTAGAAGATGCTCAAAGGGAAGCTGTAGAAATAGATGATTGTATGAATTTGAGTGGAATAAAGTGTGTGGATACATATGCTGAAAATATATCTCATTCTGAAATTTATCTTTGTGACCAAAATGTGTATCCAAAGAAAATCCCTTTACAAAGGAAACCTGTCATGAAAACAGTGCAACCAACACAATCTATTTCTTATTTCCAGAACTTGACTTCTTTTAATGATCAAGACTTCCAATCACCTCTTGTGATTGAAAATAGTCCTTCTAGCATTGCTGGAATATATCATTTACATGTTGAGCATGAGGATGCATTAAAAGATATATATATATATATATATATATATATATATATATATATATATATATGATCATACCACACTAGCAGAAAACTCATTAACATACCCACATGCATCGTCCATTGAACAAAGATCCAATGATGGAATATTGAATGCAAGCTTAAATAAAAGTATTTCCTTTTCAAATTTTAAGCCTTTTACATTTGATGTTACAAATGATTTTAAAGCAAGCAACAATGATTAGATTGATATGATGGAGCAGCAAAAGCAAGTAATTGGAAATGAAAATTTAGACGAAAAAAATCTGAAAAATGTTTCTTTTTTTGAATTTGATTCTTTTGCATTTGAAGTATCTAATGCAATTCCAGTGATTGGTCTTGATCGAAAAGATACAGAAAAACAACATGAGAAAGAAAAGTGTAGTGGTGAAAAGAAAAGTGTAGTGGTGAAAAGCTGAATGATTTTTCTTATCCTGATATACAAACAGATTATGAGTCTCTCCAATTTGATCATGTGAAAGATATGATGAATATTTGCAGCCCAAATCATTAGAAGAGCATGGTAGTAAGGATAACTTGTTTACCTCTATTTTAATATCACATACACAAGCTGTATTAGAGGTATTCAAATTTTATTGTGAAAATGAGTTATTTGATACTCATCCCATGCTAGAATCTTTTGGTCTTGAAGATAATGATAGTGATGCATCTTCTGAAAGTAAAATTAATGTAGATCCAAATACAGATTTAAATGTGGAATTTGTTACTAATCATACTCACAGTTTGGAAGAAGGTTGCACTACCAAGACTCTTATTTATTTTTCAAAGACTCACATGGAAGATACTGGTATTCCTTATGTTGATCAATTTATTCAACATGGTGTTAACACATTGCAGCTACAAGTTTACAATGTGGAGTGGCTTTTTGGGCCTGGCATTCTATTTAAGAGGCTTGCACATTTTATTGTTGGGCCTTTCCTCATAGTGGTTGTAGTATGGCTGTTAGGAATGGTACTTCTTACATTTCAGCATCTTTTCTGGACCGACAAGTACTTCTCTCAACCAGTAAATGGCTTCACTTGAGAAACACATGCATCTCCGAAGGTATGGGCTACTTGCCTATACCTTATAAATAATTTTTGTAGTTCTTTAGATTTAGGTGTCTTGGTGTGTTTTCTTTTCTGTTGCTTTAGTTTTGGCTTGTTGTGTTTTTCCCTGCTCCCCTCCGCCCTCTGCAAGCAGCTCCCTGTTATCAACTTTGACTCCATTTCCCAATGGCTAGGCACTACTCTTTCTTAACCAGAGATGCTATATTCTTCATGTCCTTTCCAGTCCATGTCCCCAGTTGGAGTCATTGTTACCACCTATTCTTTCTTGTCGTTTATTGGATTCTGTGTTTTTATTTCTTTTGAGTTATGTGAAGTAAGTGACATGATTTTAGTTCAAAGTTCAATGTTCAACCATCAGATGTAAATTGTAACAAGCCTTGGGTGGTAGCTAGGCCATGCCTTTTAATGATGGTTCATTTATTTTTAAATCTACTAAGGGGCAGTGCTTCAATTTCTAGCATTCAGAATGATTCAAGTTGAGGTTCAGAGTTCAAAAGTTGCAGAAGTTTGGCAATCCAGTTTACTGGAAGGAATAGATGCATGCTTTTTAATGCAAACACATGATTTGATGATTGTGAATAATCCAAAGTAGTGCCTACAGATATAAGTACCTTATTAATGATTATTTCAATGGATAATTCAATCCCATTTATGCTCAGCATTGACAGAAAAGCCAAATGAAAGAATGCAAGAGAAAATGAAGAAATCTGATTTCTGCAGTTTTATATACTTGTACTCAGAGATGCGTAACTTCCAGCTCCAACATAAATTTCTCAATCTCTCCGATGAAGTTGTAGACAACTAGGATTTTGGTAACATATCTGAAATTGAGCTCGATCCATGGTGGAATAAAAATTTATGCCCCCCGCATGGAGACACATGTTTTCTGTCAGAGATATAGTCAATCCGCCCAACATAACAAATATTTTTATTTTTGGTTTAACATATTCAAATGCCACTTGTCCAAATATAATTTAATATGTTAATCCATATCCTTATAAAATTTAAAATCAATAGTTTATAAAGATATTGTGTTCTAAAAAAAGAAATACTTTGGGAATGAATGAAAAATATTTTCAAGAAACAGTTATGGGATAAAAGCTGAAAAGTTACAGGAAGTGAAAGAACAAGGTGAAAGTATCCAAGAATCAGTTAATCGGGAAAAGGGATGAAGATTATTTATTGGAAGATTTTGATGAAGCAGGGGTTCTTCTTTTTTCAGCAATCTGTTGGCTATAGGAGGGGATTTTCCACTTTACGAAGTTTGTGGAATTTTGGCAGAGGGATGAAAGGGAATGATATCTTGTTTTTTACAAACTTGCGAATGTGGTAGGGATATAATTGATCTGTTGGTCACTTTATCAAATGTTTAAGAATAAAGGGGAAATGTATATTTTGATAAGTAGGTTTTAGTATATGTTTTTCCCGATTGAAATAAATATTTTGGTGATTCTAATCATTTTTAAACGTTGTCCTGCCTCATTTTGTCAAGTTCAAGTATGTGTTATGGAGTCTGTAGGCTTTATACCTCATATGTTCGTAAAACAAGATGTTAACTTTTCTTTTTTTTCTCTGTGCTGGGAAAGTTAGATCAATGGTCTGTTGGTCTTTATTTATTTTTCTCTGTCTTTAATCTGAAAATCGCATTTACATCATGTTTATGAGTATATGTTAGTGTGCCTTCCGTGCCTTCTGGTTAAAGGTATAATATTTATTTCATTCATTGTAAATCATAAGAGTGAGTTGTACCTCTCAATTTAGAGGAGAGTTATCAATCCAATGATAATTCATCCAACTGTTGGTAGCATTTGTTCTTCTATTTGGGCATTTTGGGTCTTTCTTTATATATCTTTTCGAAGGAAAAATCTATTTACTAACACAACCGAGTTGTAGAAGTGATGATAAACATTATCAATTATTGTATTTTCATTGATGTCAACTTATTTGAGTATTATTATGGTGGAAAAAATTTGTTATAAATTGAAGATCTGGAAAAAACAATGTTTATGTGGTCGGTAAATGAAGAGTTTTGTATACACCTAGAGACAATGTAAACCAAGTAAAATACAGTGTATACCGAGCATAGTGATAACCAAGCAAGGGATTGCCGACACAACTATTGATAAAGCAATTTAATCAAACTGAGGCCGACTTGGATGTTGAGCTAGCAATTAATGATTTAGAGCTAAAATGTAAAGTTTGTTATTTGGTCAAACAATTATTAAAATTTAATGAAGATTGGAAGATAGATATTGAAACATGTTTTTAACACAACTATCGAGGAAGGATCATGCGGGAAAATCAACGATGAAGATTAAGCAGCTAAATTTGAAGGATGGAAATTAAACGAGACATGATGTCTATATAAGAGACAAGAGATTCATTTTGATATATACTTCATACATGATGCTATGATGCACACATGCAAATTTTATGTATGACTGACCAAACTGGTTAAAGACAGGACCGAGCATTATTCTGTAGACATCCCCGAGAAAACAGAGGAAAGAGCATTACCGAGAAGAACAAGTATGAGATGAAATGAAGTGAAAAAATTAATCATAGGTATTATGTACTTAGAATATATCTGAATATCTACAAAATAGAGTTGTATTTGAATCAGATCATTACTGTATAAGTTTAACCATTGTTACAGATAAATCTCTTAACCGAGTAGGATAGTGAAGTTCTTATTATGACATTCAAAGAATGTTGATTGTTTTCTTGTTAATCCCATAGTGAATGCATGGTCAAGAGAGAACTGTTAGTTTTAAATCCTCTAACCAGGTCACATTTAACAGTGTGCATTGTAACCTATAATAGGGTTGGCTCTTCACCGAGCTCACTTCAGAAGAGTGAAAATATTTTGGGTTGCCGATCCCAAGTGGTTTTTCCCTTAGCAGGGTTTCCACGTTAAAAATATATGTTTCAATGTGCATCAATGTTGTGGATTGTTATTTTACTTTAGACTTTGTTTTATTAACCTAGATCGGTAATCACAATATTAATTTACTGACACTCGATAAACACTA
Organism: Thuja plicata; assembly: GCA_018584345.1. NCBI lineage: Eukaryota > Viridiplantae > Streptophyta > Pinopsida > Cupressales > Cupressaceae > Thuja > Thuja plicata. The sequence goes on along the minus strand of MU223562.1, from coordinate 816,081 downwards.
TTGATGAAAGTTTAAGTTTACAATATACATTTTCACCGAGTTGAATTATATGTTTGAATTTTTTTTGGTATACATCTAGAGCAATTTGGGACTGTAGGATAATTGGTGAGGAAACTGATTCTAACTGTTTCACCCCCTTCCCCCACTCTTAGTTATTCTAAAAATTGGTATCAGAGAATACAGTGCTTATCAAAAAGCATACAGTGCTTAGAAGAAAGTTTTGAAGGACTTAAGCTAAAGAACACAAGATGTATAAAAAAGACGCACCTATGATGAATAGGGAGAGCTTCCTGACATGGAAATGAAGAATGATATTATACCTATTAGGAATTTCAAGAAACATTAAATATTTTCTAGACAATGAATTCATTCTACCTACAGGACCTTAGATTGTAACACAGATGAAAGAGAAACATGAACATAACCTAAACATGGTGGATATTGCTTCTTCACTTACAAATTCAAAATTTGAGGACATCAAGACATGTACAACTACCAAACAGATGTGGGATTAGCTTACATTAGTTTATGAAGGAGATGTAAATGTACTGAGAGCCAAAGCTAAAAGTCTTTGTGGAAAGTTTGATGACATGAGAATGAAGGAAGGAGAGAACATCACACAGTATAGTAACCAACTTAAAGTAGTTGTGAATGCTATTCGAGGACCTGGTGGAAACATTGATGAAGACACAATTTTGAGTAAGATTCTTAGAACTCTATTGCCTATATATTCTATAAGAGTCTCTGCAATACATGAAATGAGAGCTGCACCTGGAAATAACATTACTGTTTATAGTCTTGTTGGAAGATTGATTTATTTTGAGCTCAATAACTTTGACAATAGTATAATACCATCTATGTAATCTGCATTTATGTCTACTTTGAAAATTGGTAAATCTAGTAGAAAACACATAATCAGAAATAATAGTGACAGTGATAGTGATGACAAGGAACATGATGAACTTGAAGCTTTAATGGTTAGAAGATTGCACAAAGGTAAAGGAAGATATAAAGGTAAAGTACCTTTGATATGCTTTAACTATAAAGAGATTGGCCATTTTGCTGCAAGATGCCCTAACAGAAAGGATGATGATAGAAATGATAGATATAATGATAGAAAGGATGACTGAGACTACCGAAGCAACCAACAGTATGACAGAAGAGATAATCGAGATTACAATGATAAAGGTAAGAAAGCTTGTTACTTTGCTAAAGATAAAGTTAATAATAGTGGTACTGATAGTGATGAAGATATTGAGATAATGTTTGTATCTTTGAAATATTATTCATATGAAGTTTAAAGGTATGTAGAAACAACACTTATCTCTAAAGTTAGTAAACATGACATTTGGGTTATTGATAGTGGTTGTACAGATCACATGACTGGTGATAAAGGAAAATTTGAATTTCTTGAACATTATGATGGAGGATCAGTAAGAATGTGAAATGATACACCCTGTCAAGTAAAAGGAAAATGTACTATTATGCTGAACAATCAAATCAAATGTGAAAATGCTTATTGGGTAAAAGGACTTAACTACAATATGTTGAGTGTTTCATAGTTGAATAACACAGGTCACCAAGTCGCATTTGAGAACAGAAAAGCAAGAATCTATGATGGAAAAGGAAATTTGATCGACACTGGTGAACAATCTAAAGGTAACCTATTCTATCTTGACATAGCTGAAATTACTTGTTTATTGGCAAGGAATGAAGATATATGGTTATGGCATAAAATACTTTGTCATGTAAATTTTGACAACATGGTTAAGATTAGTAAGAAAAGAAAAGTTAGAGGCTTACCGAGCTTATCTAAACCAGACCATGTAATGGCCAAAATTTGTCAAATGGAAAAGATGTCAAAATCTAGTTTTAAGAGCAAGAATTTCTCATCTAATGATATTTTGGAGTTAGTTCATATAGACCTGTGTGGACCATTGAGAGCACAAAGTTATTATGGGGAAAAATATTTTATTCTATTTGTTGATGACTACTCGAGGATGATGATTGTCATGTTCCTAAAAGAAAAATCTGAATCATTTAAGATGATTAAGTGGTACAAAGCTAAAGTGGAAAAATAAACTAGTAGAGATCTGAAGTGTTTGAGATCTGATAGAGGGGGTGAATTTATTTCTGATGAGTTCACTAACTTTTGTAATGAGTATGGAATCAAAAGATAGGTTTTTGCATCGAGTACACCACAGAAGAACCAAATTGCTGAAACAAGGAACATATCAATTATTGATTGTGCCAGAACATTGATGATTGAAAAGAGTGTTACATAAACATACTAGAGAGAATCAGTCAACATATTAGTTTACACACTGAATTGAGTACAACTGAATAAATATTCAAACAAAACACCTTATGAGCTATGGTATGGTTATACACCTAATGTGAGCTATTTTAGGATATTTGGTAGTCGTTGTTATATTTTGAAAGATGGTCAAAATGGAAAATTTGATTCAAAAAGTGATGAAGGAATATTTCTTGGATATTCTACTAAGATTAAAGCTTACAAATGTTTAAACAAGACAACTAACAAAATTGTTGAGAGTGAAAATGTAAAAGTTGATGAATTTGCTGAGTTAAATGATGAGGGCAACATTAAAGAACCGAAGGATTACAGTAAATTTTTTTACTGGGAAGAACCTGATACTATACTGATGTAGATGCCTAGTGTTACTATGCAACAGGGTAATGTTACCGGGCAACAGGTCAATGTCACTGGGCAACAGGTTAATCTCACCGGGCAACAAACAACACAGACTGAGAATCAAGAAAATGTTGAAACAGAAGATCATGAACCAGAAGACATTGAACCTACAAAAGAAGATAATGAAGAACACAAAGTTGAACCTATACTTGCTAAATATGTGAGAAGACACCATCTACGGGATTAGATTATTGGAGATAAAAGAATAAGCATGATGACAAGAAGTAAGTTTAGAGATGACACTTGTTTAATTTGTGAATTTGAGCTTAAGAATGTTAGAGATGCATTAGAGAATGTTAGAGATGCATTAGAGAATGTTAGAGAATGTTAGAGATGCAGAATGGTTTAATGTTATGAATGAGGAAATTGAGTAGATACAAAAAAATAAGACATGGACATTAGTATCGAGATTGAGTGACAAAAATGTCATTGGCACCAAATAGATTTTCAGAAAAAAACTAAATGAAGATGGGAATTTAACCAGAAATAAAGTAAGATTAGTTTGCAAAGGGTATGCACAAGAAGAAGGAATTGACGATGGAGTAAATTTTGCACCCGTTGCTAGAATTGAACGAGTAAGAATACTACTTGCATATGCTGCATATAAAGGATTTAAGGTATATCAGGTGGATGTGAAATCTGCATTTTAGAATGGAATACTAGAAGAAGAGGTATACATTAAACAACCTGAAGGATTTTTTTTATCCTGATCAGACACACATGGCATGCAAGTTACACAAAGCTTTATATGGATGGAAACAAGCACCGAGAGCATGGTCTGAAATACTGCATTCTTATCTTATAAGAATTGGATTTATTAGAACAAGTGACAACAACACTTTGTATTTAAAAGGAGGAAATGATGATAACACACTTATTTATGAAATATTTATTGATGATATCATATTTGGAGGTAATGATAACTTACGCACTTCATTTGCTGATGAAATGAGGAAAGAATTTGAGATGTTGTTTGGTAAGATCAATTTTTTTCTAGGATTGCAAATTTTACAATAGACTGCATGTATCTACATTACTCAATCAAAATACATCAAGGAAGTACTAAAGATATTTAGAATGGAAGAATCAAAACCATTCGGAACACCTATGGTGACAAGATACAAATTGACAAAAGAAGACAAGACACCTGAGGTAAATCAGACTTTGTATAGATCTATGATTGGTAAATTGATGTTTGTTGTACACACAAGACCTGACATAGCACATGCAGTTGGAATAGTTGCAAGATTTTCTGCTAACCCTAGAGAATCACATATGATGGTTGTAAAAAGGATTTTTATATATTTGAAGAATACTGAGGATTATGGACTATGGTATAAAAGAGAAGGAAATTTTGAATTGAAAGTCTATATACTGATGCTGATTGGGATGGGAACATAGATGATAGAAAGAGTACTATTGGTGGAGCATTATTTATTGGAGAAATACTAGTTACTTGGATAAGCAAGAAGAAATGATGCATATCTCAACCAACTGCAGAAGAAGAGTATGTTGTTGCTGCTGCAAATTGTTCAAACATAGCATGGATAAAATAACTGTTGAAAGGAATGAATGAAGAGACCACTAAACCAGTGATGATTTACTGTTACAAGAGAAGTACTATAAATATTTCAAATAATCTTGTGATGCATCCAAAGAAAAAGCACATATCTATAAAATATCACTACTTGAGGGAGCAAGTACAAGACAAAAAATTAATACTGGAATATGTAAAATCAAAAGAACAACTTGCAGACATATTCAAAAAACCCTTACCGAAGGATACATTTGAGTACTTGAGAGGTAGACTAGGGGTTTGTCCCTTGTCTATTGGTAACTAAGCTAAGTAGAAGGTTGCATCAACCTACATGAAATCATAATATCAATCATGTTGATGCAAAGTTGAACTGGACAGAAATAGAGATATCAGTACACTAAAAGATACCTACTGCACCAAAAATCAGAGATTTTTTTTTTGGCTACTGAAGAGTTGTATTTTCTTTTTGGCATTGTTGTCAAAGGGAGAGCGTTTCATGAAATATAAATATGAGAGTTGATCAATAAAATATCTATCCACTAAAGGGATAAAAGAGAAAGGGAGAGACATATCTAATCTATAGAGAGATTCAAGAGCTAAAAAGTCAAAACTACAGGGAGAGTTTGCATGGTGAGTTTTTGTTTATACTGACACAGTTTATATTCAAGCTAGGGAGAGCTACAGAATTGTTGCAATTGTAGAATAGAAGTTTGGTATTTGTTGTATGGAATTTTATATTGCATATTTCATATTGTGTTTCCATCAATGCAAAAGGGAGAGATTTATGAACTACAACTGATTATATGTTTGAATTCATTTGTTGATATTCAACCGAGTTGCAGAAGTGATGATAAACATTATTAGTTAATGTATTGTCATTAATGTCAACTTATTTGAGTATTATTATGGTGGAAAACATTTTTTATAAATTGAAGATCTGGAAGAAATAATGTTTATGTGGTTGGTAAATGAAGAGTTATGTATACACTGAGAGACAGTGTAAACCGAGTAAAATACAATGTATACCAAGCACAGTGATAACTGAGCAAGAGATTGCCGACACAGCTATTGATAAAGAAATTTAATCAAACTTGGGTTGACTTGGATGTTGAGCTGGCAATTGATGATTTTGAGGTAAAAGATAAAGTTTGTTATTTGATCAAACAGTTATTAAAATTCAATGAAGATTGGACGATAGAGATTGAAACATGTTTTTAAAACAACTGTCGAGGAAGGATCAAGCAGGAAAATCAATGATGAAGATTAAGCGGCTAAATTTGAAGGATGAAAATTAAATGAGACACAATGTCTATATAAGAGACAAGAGATTAATTTTTATATATATTTCATACATGATGTTATGATGCACACATGCAGATGTTATGGATGATTGATCAAACTGGTTAAAGACAAAATTGAGCGTTATTTTGCAGACATCGCCGAGCAAGTAGAGGAAAGAGCATTACTGATCAGAACAAGTATGAGATGAACTAAAGTGAAAAAATTCATCAGAGGTATTATGTAATTAGAATAGATCTAAATATCTGCAAAACAGAGTTGTATTTGAATTAGATCATTACTGTATCAGTTTAACCATTGTTACAGATAAATCTCTTAACTGAGTAGGACAGTGAAGTCCTTATTATGACATTTAGATAATGTTTATTATTTTCTTGTTAACCCCATAGTGAATGCATTGTCAAGAGAGAACTGTTATTTTTAAATCCTCTAACCAAATCACATTTAATAGTGTGCATTATAACCTTTAACAAGGTTGGCTCTTCACCGAGCTCACTTCAGAAGAGTGAAAATATTTTGGGCCACTAGTCCTAGGTGTTTTTTCCCTTAGCAGGATTTCCATGTTAAAAATCTATGTGTCAATGTGCATGAATGTTGTGGATTGTTATTTTACTTTAAACTTTATTTTATTGACCTAGATCAGTAATCAAAGTATTAATTTACTGACACTCGGTAAACACTATTGATGAAAGTTTAAGTTTAGAGAATACATTTTCACCAAGTTGAATTATATGTTTGAATTTTTTTTGGTATACATCTGGAGAAATTTGGGACTATAGGATAATTTGTGAGGAAATTGATTCTAACTGACTCACCCCCCCCCCCTCTCAGTTATTCTAACACTTAGGTACAACAAACATATATTATTATATTAAATATTACAAACATTAAGCAAAGTGTACAACACCTAATTCCTTACATAATTTAATTATAAAAATATATATTTAAGAATCATCTCTCTTAATTTAAAAATTAATCATTCAGTCATTCTAACAAGAAATCAATAGTGATACATTTATATTTGACATAGTAGAAAGAGAAAAATATACATCTTATGAACTTGCCTTTTTTTTTATTTATAAAAATGTATACATTTTATTAATAATAATAAAAGTATACATTGAACCTGGTTCAAGGGAGCATACTGACGGGAAAGAACCAGGAAGAAAACCCCCAGTTGTAGCTCCTAATAAAAACCTAAGACCTAAGACACTTATACAATAATATGGTAAGTAGTCATATCCCAGAATAATTATTGATATTTCACCCAACCCAAAACCCAAGAAAGACCCAAAATTGTATCCCAAGATTACATCTCACTACATATTTTTCATTTAAAGTGACTGATCAAGATATAGTGTCATCTAGATAGATTGTACGACACAGAGAAAAGCTATTTATATGTAATGTTAATTTCCAGAAAAAGGACAAATAGAGGACATGGTCTTAGGTGAATCTATAAGAGAGAACTTCGTAAATACAATGAAGAATCTAGAGACAAGAACAGATGCATAGTGTTCAACTAGTTTTAGGCTCACAAATTTATCCTCTAAGAAGACAAAGACAAAAGGTAGAACTTCAAATGATTGCACTAAGATAGAGACTCTATTTTATAGAATTTTACAACAACATAGATTTCAACACCTTGTCTATTTGGCATGTTTTAGCAATTCAACTAAATAGAGTTACTTTCTATGTACATCTTTATAAGTTATAGTAATTCAATATTTCTAATACTCAATTCTCTGCCCTTATAATTAATTAATTTAGGTTAATTATCTTATTTACTTGCATTTTATTTGATTATCTTAATTAAAATTATGTATAAATTATTTTTCTTTACATTTTTTGTGAACCCACTCTGCCCTACATAGAGCCTATCTTTTATTTAGGATTTTGAAGCTAACATTAGGGTTTTTAGATCCATTTTTTTATATATGGTATCACTTTAATTTCTAATATTCCTTTTGTGTGCTTATATTTCATTCATCTCTTTTGTGCTGGTGCTCATTTACTCACATTTATTATTCACCCTACTAACCCTTAGACTAGTCTTATGGACTACATTTTACACACTTTTAAGATATTATATATTATATCTCCATGCTAACCAGGTCTATAGTATCTAAATTAATTATCTATAATCCTATTATTTTTCATGCTAATCTTGGAAATTATTCAAATTCATTAGTTCTTGATGGATTGAGTCTTGAAGAATAAGAACAACATGGTGACAACCAATCTTTCTCTTTGCCAATTGATCCATTGACTAACATGCTACATGATAATTGAATTTTTTAGGAAATAACGCTTCATACCAGTTACGTTTAATCCATTTCCTACATTTCCCATTGGAAAAGAATATTCATACAAGCTTACAAAATAACCAGGGTACATAGATCAAATAGACAAGCCATAAGATAACACAAGATATACCCTGGGAAAACTCTCAAGAGGAAAAAACCCAGCCTCCAAAAGCATCCATAATCCATCATATCATTTATCCATAAAGCAATACAAAGCACTTACAATGTCATAATGAACACTTCTAAAACATAAAGCCTCTCTCATGCATCCTCCATATGTCCAAGAATGAATCCACACATTCCATGTCATGCTTCACATATGCACTCCTAAGATAGACTCAATAATGACAACCCACTCAACTAGCCAACCCAAACCACTAACATGTGCTTTATTTTATAGAATCAAGCTCATAGAAAATACTAGTGGTAAAGTAAAACCATGTGAATACAATATCACTGACCAATATTAAATGAGGCATCATTTAAAATTGGCTACCACTAAATTTTCATTTTATTGATTATGATTCCCCAATATTTAATAATTATCCTACTACAAGAGCCACATTTAATATATATTTCATAATGTTATAATACAACACATAAAGTGACCCCAATAATTTTACCCCTAGTGATACACATGATGAACCATAACTGATTAAATGTTTGAAGATGTTAAGTTGATGATCACCAAGCTGCAGAAATTTAATGCAAGACATTAAATCAGTTAATGTATTCTATTGTCATTGATGTCAACTTGATATAATCTGATTGGTTATATACAAAGTGTCAAAGACTTCAAAGAACTAGAGAGATAAAGGTTATGCTATCAGTAATGCATAAAAAGTTCAGTATGCACTAAGTGACAACAAACACCGACGAACAGTGCACCCCAACGAACAAAGAACCCCAAGAGGAAGTTCATAGTGATACCCAAGCAAGAAACCCAAGCAAGAATTATCAACGAGCAGAATCAGAGTGTTACCCGACAGACATACAACCTGTCAGAGATGCCTAAGAGAACTGAAGTGTTGACCGAGCTAACAAGGAGTTAAACAACAAAAATAACTGAAGTTCAAAAATGAAAAAAGACTTAGTTGGCAAGAGCTAAATATGGAGTTAACTGGTTGTTAATATTGTTTTCATCAACAATTTAAAAGCTAGAGATAAGTGAGAGTTTTAAAGCTATTTTATTCCATTTGTCTAAGAGAAATCTACGAGATAAAACTGAAGTAAAGCTTTAAAGAAAAAAAGGTGAGATTTTTGGATCACATCAAGGACAAGAAACACTGAGACCTAAAAATGGTGAAATAATGTCTATAAAGAGACAAGCTAATTCATTGTGAATAAGGGGTGAATAGAGAAGAAGATGTTGGAGAGATATTGGTGAAAAATAGTTTCATACAGTCCTGATCAATCAAGCTAAAGAACAGAGCTAAATATTTCTACGGACACCGAGCAACAGAGAAGCACAACATCACCTAGCAGAAAGAAGTGGAGAAAAGGTATTGAAAGGAAACATTGATCATAATGGTATTATGAGCTTACAATAGATCTGAACATCTACAAAGTATAGTTATTTATATGAATAGATCATATATTTTTTTGGTTTAACCATTGAATCAAAGAAGTCTCTTAACCGAGTAGGATTTAAAAAAATCCTTTATATATTGAGATACATCCCAAGGAGTATCAAAAGGTTAATTCATGAAGATAGCATAGTGAAATGTTAGATATCAAGTGATTAACTATTAGTGATAAATCCCCTAACAAGGTCGTACTTAACAATGTGTTTGTAACCTTTAACAGGGTTGGCTCTTCACCGAGCTCACTTCAGAAGAGTAAAATTTTTGGGTTACCAATCCCAGGTGGTTTTACCCTTTCCATGTTAAAAATCCATGTGTCAATGTGTTTATGAGTCATTAATTTAGTGTTTTTCATTACACATAACTAATCTAGATTGATTAGTAAGCATTAAGTTATTTACTGTATTTCGGTAAAAGCTAGAAAAGGATTAACTGTTATTCGGTAAATCTTAAGAAAAGGGATAAACAGTGAACTCCGAGAAGGAGTTAATTGATATGATTATTTAAGGGCATACATCTTCAAGGACTGAAGATAACTAGAGATTTACAATTGTGGTATAAAGTTTTGGATTAATTTTTGAGGCCACTGATTCACCCCCCCTCTCAATTATTCTAACAATTGGTATCAGAGCTTGTGTGCTTAGAAAGGGAGTTTAATAGCTCAAGAAAAAGATCAAAAGATGAGAAAATGGGATGTCCCTAAGTTGAACAAGGAAAACTTTACATGCAGGATAAGACTCCACCTATCAGGTATTGGAAATGATGTTACTCAATACTTGGATATTGAATATGTGTTTCCTACAGGACCTCACACACTTGAGAAATTAAGAGAAAAGCATGAGCATAATTCTATGATGATAGAACTTGCTTCCTCACTCTCTGATGCTGAATTTGAAGATGTCAAAACTTTCACCTCTGCAAAGCAAATGTGGGACAAATTGAAGCTAGTACATGGAGGAGATGCTAATGTACTAAGAGCTAAGGTAGGAATCCTAAGAGGTAAATTTCATGACCTAAGAATAAAAAAAGGAGAAAATATCACTTAGTACAGCTGCAAAATAAAAGAGGTAGTCAATTCTATCCAAGGAGTTGGAGGTGTACTTGAAGAAGAGACAGTGGTAAGCAAAATCCTAAGAACCTTATTGCTTGTTTATACTATTAGAGTATCTTCTATACAATAAATGAGAGCAGTAACAAACAATAATGTCACTCTAGAAAGTTTGGTTGGTAGACTGATTTCATTTGAGATGAATAACTTTGATAACAATGTCTTACCATCTATTGAGTCTGCATCCAAATCTTCTTTGAAAATAAGTAAGTCAAGTCATAAACACACTATGAGAAATGATAGTGAAAGTGATAGTGATGACCAAGGACTTGATGAGATTGAAGAACTAATGGCTAGAAGATTGAAGAGAGGCAAAGGTAGATATAAACATAAATTACCACTTGTATGTTTTAATTGTAAAGAGATTGGACACTTCGCTGCTAGATGTCCTAAAAAAATAAAAGATGACAGAAGCAATGACAGATCATATGAAAAGAAGTTTGATAGAAGTTATAACAGAGATTATCGAAGAAACTGACAATCTGACAGAAGAGATACCCAAGACTACAAGGATAAAGGGAAGAAAGCTTGTTACCTAGCTGAGAACAGAGCAGGAGATACTGACACCGAATCTGATGAAGACATTGAGATGGTATTTATGGCCATGAAGGATGATTTAGACGAAGAAGAAAAGTATGTAGATACTGCACTCATATCTAAGGTTAGTAAGAATGATGTATGGATTATAGATAGTGGCTACACTTACCACATGATCGATGATAAAGAAAAGTTTGAAACTTTTGAGTATTACAATGGTGGATCAGTAAGAATAGGTAATGACTCACCTTGTCCAATTGAAGGTAAAGGAACTATAATGTTAAATAACTTGATCAAATGTGAAAATGCATACTAGGTTAAAGGACTTAATTATAATCTATTGAGTGTTTCACTACTGAATAACATAGGTCACCGAGTAGCATTTGAGAACAAAAAGACAAAGATCTTTAATGAATTAGGAAGGTTGATCGTAATTATTGAACAGACAAAAGGTAACCTATTCTATCTTGATGATATAAACACCACTTGTTTAATGGCTATAAATGAAGACTTATAGTTGTGGCATGAGAGATTATTTCTTGTGAATTTTGACAACATGATTAAAATAAGAAATAAAAGGAAAGTAAGAGGCTTACCGAGCATGTCAAATCCCGAGCATATCATATGTAAGAATTGTCAAAAAGGTAAAATGACAAAGTCTAGTTTCAAGATAAAAAACCCATACATCTAATGATATTCTAGAATTAGTCCATACTTATCTATGTGGACCCATGAGAAAAAAGAGTTTTTTATGGTGATAGATATTTCATTCTCTTTGTATATGATTATTCTAGAATGATGACAGTTGTGTTCTTAAAAGAGAAATCAAAAGCATTCAAGATGTTTAAATGGTATAAAGCTATGGTAGAAAAAAAAAGTGGTAAGGAATTGAAATGCTTAAGATCAGATAGAGGAGGAGAATTTTTTTATGATGAATTCACTAACTTTTGCAATGAGCATGGAATTAAAAGACAGGTTTCTACACCAAAGACACCATAGCAAAATGGGATTGTTGAAAGAAGAAACGAATCAATTGTTGATTGTACAAGAACACTAATGATAGAGAAAATCATCACTCAAACATTCTAGAGAGAAGCTTTCAGTACTACTGTCTTCACATTGAATAGAGTACAATTGAAGAAAGACACCAAAAAGACACCCTACGAGCTATGGTATGGATACACACCCAATGTAAGTTACTTCAGAATTTTTGGAAGTCAATGTTATATTTTGAAAGATGATAGAAATGGAAAGTTTGAATCCAAAAGTGAAGAAGGTATCTTTCTAGGGTATTGCACCAAAAGCAAGGCTTATAAATGTCTTAACAAGTCCTCTAACAAAATCATTGAAAGTGCAAATGTCAGAATAGATGAATATGCATAGAAAAATGACGAGGAAAGTAGAAAAGAACCAGAAGACTACAATAGGTTTGTTTACACTGAAGAACCTGACACTCTACCTGAGAAATAGCGTATCGCTCCCGAGAAATAGAACATTGCACCTGAGCATCAGGGTACAAATACCAAAAATCAGGAAAATGCTCAAAATGACGGTCTGAGCGATGGAGATCAGAATGAAAGTCAAGATGATGATCAAAATAATGAACAAAGAGTTGAACCGATACTTGCCAAGTATGTCAGAAGACACCATCCACATAACCATATCATAGGAGACAAGAAGGCTAGAATGAGAACAAGAAGTAAGTCACTGGACACTAGATGTTTAATTTGTGATTTTGAGCCTAAATCTGTTATTACTGCACTTAAAAATGAAGAATGGGTCTCTGATATGAATGAAGAGATAGAAAATATTAAGAAGAACAGAATATGGACATTAGTACCTAGACCAAATGACAAGAATATCATCGGTACCAAATGAATATTCAAAAACAAGATGAATGAGAATGGAGAAGTCACAAGAAACAAAGAAAGATTAGTATGCAAAGGGTATGCACAAGAAGAAGGTATTGACTATGGAGAAACCTTTGCACTTGTTGCTAGACTAGAAGGAGTAAGAATTTTACTTTCTTATGTTGCATTCAAAGGATTCAAGGTATAAAAAATGGATGTCAAATCTGTATTCCTAAATGGAATACTAAAAGAAGAGGTATACATTGAACAACCAGAAGGGTTTGTTGATCCAGATAGGAGAAACATGGTTTTTAGACTACACAAAGCCTTGTATGGATTGAAACAAGCACCTAGAGCCTGGTATGAAAGACTTCACTCCTATCTCATAAGTATTGGATTTGTAAGAACAAGTGAAAATAGTAACATGTACTTAAAAGAAGATTTTGATGATAATATTCTAATTGCTGAAATATTTTTTGATGATATCATATTTGGGGGTAATGATATGTTATCTAAATATTTTTCTAATGAAATGAGAAAAGAGTTTGAGATGTCAATGTTTGGGGAGATCAAATTCTTTCTTGGACTATAGATTCTTCAACAGGATGCATGCATATACATCACACAATTCAAATACATTAAGGGAGTGTTGAAGATATTCAAGATGGAAGATTCTAAGCCGGTTGGAACACCTATGGAAACCGAATGCAAGATGACAAAAGAAGATAAGTCAAAAGAGGTAAATTAGACCTTGTATAGATCAATGATTGGCAAACTAATTTATGTTGTTCATACTAGACCATATATAGCACCTGTAGTTGGAATAGTTGTAAGATTCTCTACTAATCCCAAAGAATCACACATGACTACTATCAAGAGAATTCTGAGATATCTAAAGAATACTGAGGACTATGACATATGGTATAAAAGGGAAGGAAAATTTGAGCTTCAATTCTATACAGATGTTGATTGGGATGGAAACTTAGATGAAAGAAAGAGGACAACAAGAGGAGCATTCTTCATGGGTGATAGAATTTTCACATGGATAAGCAAGAAGCAAGGATGCATCTCACAATCTATTGCAGAAGGAGAATATGTGGTTTCTTCTGCAAACTGCTCTAACATTGCATGGATCAAACAGTTACTAGAACGTATGAATATGAAAATTCTTGAACCAGTGATTATCTATTGTGATAATACCAATGCAATTAACATATCAAAGAATCCATTCATGAATGCTAAGACTAAGCATATTGCTATCAAGTATCATTACTTAAGAGAACAAGTGCAAGAGAAAGAGGTGATACTGGAATATGTTCAATCCAAGGAACAATTAGCTGACATATTCACAAAGTCATTACCCAAAGATACATTTGAGTACCTGAGAAAAAGACTAGGGGTCTGACCCTTGTCTATTAGTCAGTAAGCTGACTAGGAGGTTGCATTAGCCTACACACAATCAGAAGATAATTCACGTTGATGCAAGAAAAATAGATGGACTACAAAGATACATCAATACACAGAAAGGTACATATTTGCACCGAACACTAGAGTCATTGTATTGTTGATGGATAGGGAAATTCAAGGAGTATATTATAAAAAGGAGAAAGGATATACTTTGGCATTGTTGTCAAAGGGAGAGAATATCCAGATGGGAGAGATGAATTGAGATGACTTGAGAGAGATGTAACCTTTAAGGGAGAGAATATCCAAATGGATATATTACACATGAAATATCCATCAAAGGGAGAGAAGTATCATAAGGGAAAGATGACTTAATGGAGAGAGTACATATATATTGCTATCAAAGGAAAAAGAAATGATCAAGGAGAGGAATAGTCAAAGGGAGATTCCACATCAAAAGAAGAGATTCTACAACATAGGGAGAGATAGAACTAGAAGCTACTACATCTATCCAGTGAAGGGATTGAAGATTGAAGAAAGCACTCCTCAAGAAACAAATCTAAGCTAGAAGAGCTTACCGAAATCCAGACATTTGTATTTGTTATAGTAAAATAAAATTGGTAGATTGATGAACTACAACTGATATATTTCATATTGTATTAGTAGTAATGTAGTGTGTTGCCATCGATGCCAAAGGGAGAGATTGATGAACCATAACTGATTAAATGTTTGAAGATGTTAAGTCGATGATCACCAAGCTGTCAAAAGTTAATGCAAGACATTAAATCAGTTAATGTATTGAATTGTCATTGATGTCAACTTGATTTAATCTGATTGGTTATATACAAAGTGTTAAAGAATTCAGAGAACTAGAGAGATAAATTTTATGCTATCAGTAATCCATAAAAAGTTTAGTATGCACTAAGTGACAACAAACACTGATAGACAGTGCACCCCGACAGACAGAGAACCTTGAGAGGAAATTCACAGTGATACCCGAGCAAGAAACTCGAGCAAGCATTACCAATGAGTAGAATCACAGTGTTACCCAACAGGCAGACAACCCTGATGGAAAGAAAACCTCGACGGAGATGCCCGAGGAGAACTGAAGTGTTGACCGGGCTAACAAGGAGTTAAACACCAAAAATAACTGAAGTTCAGAAATAACAAAAGACTTAGCTAGAAAGATCTAAATATGGAGTTAACTGGTTGTTAATATTATTTTCATCGACAAGTTAAAAGCTAGAAATAAGTGAGAGTTTTAAAGTTGTTTTATTCCAGCTGTCTAAGAGAAATCTACGGGATAAAATGAAGTAAAGCTTTAAAGAAAAAAAGGCGAGATTTCCAGATCACGTCAAGAACAAGAAATAATGAGACCTAAAAATGGTGAAATCATGTCTATAAAGAGACAAGCTAATTCATTGTGAATAAGGGGTGAATAGAGAAGAATATGCTGGAGAGATATTGGTGAAGAACAACTTCATACAATCCTGATCAATCAAGCTAAAAACAGAGCTAAAGATTTATGCGGACACCGAGCAATAGAGAAGCATAGCATCACCGAGAAGAAAGAAGTGGAGCAAAGGTACTAAAAGGAAACATTAATCAGAAAGGTATTATGAGCTTACTATAGATCTGAATATCAGCAAAGTATAGTTGTTTATATGAACAGATCATATATATTTTTAGTTTAACCATTGAATCAGAGAAGTCTCTTAACCGAGTAGGATCTAAAAAAATCCTTTATATTGAGATACATCCCAAGGAGAATCAAAAGGTTAATTCATGAAGATAACATAGTGAAATGCCAGATATCAAGTGATTAACTATTAGTGATAAATCCTTTAACAAGGTCGCACTTAATAGTGTGTTTGTAACCTTTAACAGGGTTGGCTCTTCACCAAGCTCACTTCAGAAGAGTGAAAATTTTGGATTACTGGTCCCAAGTGGTTTTTCTCTTAACAGGGTTTCCACGTTACAAATCCATGTGTCAATGTGTTTATGTAGTGCCCACCCATAATTTACTTTTCAATATTTATGTTATAATATTTTGGATTTAATGATGATTATGCATATATTAGGATGATTTTACTAACCCCATACTTGCATGTGTATGGTTGGAATATATGTTTTATATTGATGTGTGGCGTGTCTATCTTACATTTCTGTATGATGTGTCTGATGTGGTAGAGGATGGAGACGTAGTTACTTGCATTGCAAGATCCACACGATCAACCAATCCCTATCATTATTTGTTATTTATATTATGTACATGTTCAACTTTCTGATACAGGTTTGCAGGTACTGGGCATCGACTTCCCTGAATTGTCAGGATGAGTGTGCCCTATCACAATATCTCAATGGTAAGAGAGAGGAGATAACAGACAAGTCCAAATCTGAACTTAAGCCATTATTGTCCTGAAATAGTGGACAAGTATCTGATTGACTACCTTCTCTGAATTCGTCAAGGTGACGTGAATTCATGAACCCTTGTTTGAGCATGCTTATGTCATTGCATCTTTTCTGCATTTTGATTTGGTCAGATTTCAGTATGCATGCATGAAGGTCAATGTGGTATTTTGTCCTGATGTAAGTTAAAGAGTAATTAAGGGTTAGTTATAAATTTTAAATAATTGAACCTTCTAAGAATAATAAAATATTAAATATATAGGTATTTAATTAATCGGGATCAACTAAATACCTATATTTTTTTAAAGGTATTTAATTAAAATTCTAAAGATAAAGTTAGAAGATTTAATTAAATATTATGTCTAAATGAAAATTAAAAGGCATATTTAATATAAATAAATTATTAATATGCTAAAAATATTATTCCTAATTAAAAGTAATAATATGCAATATAATTACATTTAAATAATAATAATAATAATAAATTGAGTTTTAATTCTAATTAAAAATTTAGTTTTGTGAAGAATTAATTATTTAATTACAAAAAACAAAAATAAACAAAACAAAAACAAAAAATAGTGAAGAAAAGAAAGAAATGATATTTATTTATTTTAAAAATATATATAGAGAGAGATATAATACTTAATTTGGGAAAAGAAAATAAACAAATAAATAATATTTATTTATTTAATATTAAAAGAAGAAAGAGAGGAAATTGTGTATTTCTTTCTTTAGAAAATAAATAAATAAGTAAATTGAATTTTACTTTAAAAAAATTAAAATAAAAATAAAAATAAAGAAAACAATTCTTTTTTTTTTCAGGGTTTAGTTTTTTTAAGAAGTTGTCCTAGAAACCCTAGGGGAATAGTTTTTAGTTTTTTAGAGGATTTTTACCATTTGAGGGGAGACAGAGATTTTTTTTAGAACAGAAGTTTCAGGAGACAGATTTTGCATGGAGATGTTCAAGTTAAAAAATATATTTTTAAAGCTTGGGAGTGGAGTCTTCTTCTTCTTCTTCTTCTTCTTCTTCTTAGCAAGTCTACCTGACATTTTCAAGGTAGAATTTTCTGAGTCTTTTTACAGTTTCTGTTGGAAATATTGTTTTCTCTGTGCTTGCTTAATTGTGATTTGATTTTGAGTTAATGTTCTTTTTTCTTCTATAAATTTATATAGGTGATTATGGTATTCTTGTGAGTTATGTTTATGACATGTCTGATATTCTATGAGAATTTGTATGTAACCCCTAGGAGATAATTTGTATGTAAGGATATGGGTTTGAAAACATACGTTTTTGGATTAGGGTTGTGAAGAGTCAGGGTAGGAAATAATTTTCATTTTAGATGTCACCTTAAAAATACAAAGACACTTTAGGATACCCATTTGGATTTTATTTAACATATAACAAAATTAAATAGGTTTCCTTTGTACAGAAAGGATCAAATATTGGCTGTTATAGTGAAATTATGCCTATTTGAGCTTGATTTTTCAATCACAGCCTCCCAAACATTCATCTGTAACTTTTGTTAATTACATAATTAAGAAAATCGCTTCAGTGAGATTTTAAATAATACTGTTAGGAATCATTTCCCTGAATTTTATGATGGTCCAACTGTTCAAAACAAAGTTATGGTATTTTTACCAAAATAGTAACCTTCTTTCCCGAACAGGGTTGTTTCAGAGATTTACTTTTTACACCATTTAGATGACCTTATCTTTAGGACTGGAAAGAATGAAAAATATGAGAAATTAAATTATCTTTCTATAGATATAAGTTTCAGGTCCATATCATTTCATATGAGATTATACCATTTAAAATACCGACTGATCTGCATAGAGGAAATACGCAAAAACTCACTGTTATAAAGTTAAAATTGTTAATAAGTCTGATTGATTAAAAATTAATCAATTTAAAAATTATTAATTAATTAATATTACTGATCTAAGCAATTTATAATTTAATTGTAAAGATCATAGAGATTCACTAAAACACCATATATATTCCATGTGTGTACTTTATGTTATTAACTAAATCATTTATGACTTAAGAGTTTTTTAATAAATATAATAATGTTATATAAATGGAGTTAAATAATATGTAAAATTTATGTATGCCTTCTTTCATGTGATCTTGGTCTTGTAAGTGTCAATGTGGGGAGGTGGTTACCCTAGGTGGGTTTTATCTTCGGACTTGTACTATCTTATGACTTTATGCCTTTTTACTCTTTGGGTTTCATATTGTGGAAAGTTCATAACCTATTTATGTCATGATTGGTTCATGTGTTAGCTTAGGTACATATGTGAGAGATATCATGTGGTCCTTGAGTCCTTGTTCTTTATGTTATATTACCATAAGAGGTAACAACCAATATTGTGTTGAGTTATGATTTGTTCACTTGGTCACCTTGTTTCTTCTACTATGATTGTCAAATATTTTGAGTGATGGTATTTTTTTATTATGATTTACTCCATGTTGGAGAGAGATTCTTTTGAAGCTATTGAGGATCATTGATTTTGTGATATGAGATTATGAGAATTTGGTAATTGTTTATTGAGATATCCATTATGGGATGGATGACTTATTGAGATGTTCATTATGAGATGAACAATTTGGATCCTTGTATAGGATGTATTATTCATTGTTATGCTCCAACATTTTCATTGAAGACTTTCATGATTTAATGTTTTACGAGAAGTATTTCATGGTTTTGGCTTTATCTTCTTTTGGTCTTGCAGCTAGGAGCATTAGGGTAGGTTATCTAGGAGCATAGACGAGAAGTGGCTTGCAATGGGGGCCAGGGCCCTAAGAGGCTACTAGGGTAACTCATTGTAAGTGGCCTAATAAGCGATAACTTAATAAAATTAATTGAGAGAAAATATTAATAAGATAAATGTGTGCCTTGATCATGCCTTGAGTGCTAGTGCATGCTAAGGATGGGAGTGGGAGAAGATGCTTGATCGAGGTCTTACATGGTTAGAATCCTTGTTTGTATGAAAGGATTACTGAGCCACACAGAGTCACTTGGGGGCCAGGGTCCAAAGGGGCTACTAGGGTAACTCAAGGGTAGACTTATGTGATGACACTTCTCTATATGTTTTCTAGGTTCCTACGTGAGTATTTCGTGCACTTGCTTTGTCTCTTGATCTTTCATATTTTTAACCTTAAAATCTTCTTGTTACCTTTTTATCTGGTGTACCTTTGTATTAGTCTTTCTTGTTTGGTTTTTTCCCATGTGTGTGGGCCTGTTGTTATCTCCTCAGCATGGTGAGAGTGGACCTTTGGTTTCACATGGTTGGGTGGTAGTGATTCTTATTACCATTGAGATTCGATGTTCATGACTTTATGCTAGGATGATCCTTGTTGCAGTTGTACCTTCTTGTTCTTCATTGTTGGAGACATGATCTTATCTTTCTTATCTTGTATTCTTGTATCATTATATCAGTTGTGACATTCTTGGATATTGTATTATACTTTATATTTTGTTTTGTCACATACCCTGTGACTTGTGCAGTGGATGTTGGTTCATTATGATATCAGTTGTATCTAGGTTTCATTTATGAGATGATGTTATTGTTATTCATTTGCATTACATAAAAATGTTATATTATTTAATTATTTTTAGTAGATTAGTTAACTTACGTAATTCTACGTCATGGAACCCTCGGGATTTGTAATCTGTAAATGAGTTACATTTATGAGTATGTATGTCTTATGTTAGATTGCTTCTGCGTTGCTAACTCTTTATCAACTGTAAACTCTTAAAAAAAATTGTTCTGCAAACTTAGTAACATTTTTTAGGTTAATATCTCTTGGGTTCCCTGGGGGGGTGTTACACTTGGTATCAGAGCCCGAGTTTCTACAATGGGAACTCTTGGATTTTGTACGCCCACTAGGTGTTTAGTTGTTGACTATTGTAACTCATAATCTCTAGATAAAAATTTGCAAGTTGTTTAGTTTATTGTGTGTGATGCATCTTACCTTAGCAACAGTCTATTGTGTTTGGATACATTCTCTAACGCGTCAAAGATGTATTCTTAGGTGTCATGAAGCAGTTACTCCCTTAAGTGTGGCTAACACTAGTCACTTTGTTATGTGTGATGTTTTATAATTCATTATTTATTTTATTTTTTGATGATTTTTTCGTGTTGTGTTTGGGCTAGCATTAAATTTTTGAGCTTTCTTATGCTTGGACTAGTCATCTAATTCTCTTTTCGCTATCTAGTTTGTGGCATTTGTCACACTTGGTTTACCATTCAAATTGCTCGAGCGTTTTATTATTTATTTTTGGACTTGTTATTCCCCCACTTGGGAATTTTCTTTTTGTTTTATGATGACTATTCCAAATGTTTGATATTGCTAGCTCAGTTTTGTTATAAGTGTTATTTCTATCATGTTCTTTATCAACCTTTGATAGTAGTAAGGGAGGATATTGCAGAGAATGGTACTAGGGTGTTTTGTCATAATAGGTCAATTGGGTCAAGGACCTAAGTCCCCAATTGAATTATGCATTGTACTCATAAGAGAACCATTGTAGCACCTTTATGTAACCTTGTAATCTTTATTTGTTTGTCGGCTTTTAGGAGTAAGTCTAATTTTAGGGGGGGTGTATGTAGTGCCCACCCATAATTTACTTTTCAATATTTATGCTAGAATATTTTGGATTTTCATGATGATTATGCATATATTAGGATAATTTTACTGACCCCATACTTGCATGTGTATGGTTGGAATATATGTTTTATATTGATGTGTTGTGTGTCTATCTTACATTTCTGTATGATGTGTCTGATGTGGTAGAGGATGGAGACGTAGTTACTTGCATTGAAAGATCCACACGATTGACCAATCCCTATCATTGTTTGTTATTTATATTATGTACATGCTCAACTTTGTGATGCATGTTTGCAGGTAACAGGCATCGACTTCCCTGAATTGTCAGGATGAGTGTGCCCTATCGCAATATCTCAATGGTAAGAGAGGGGAGATAATAGACAAGTCCAAATCTGAAATTAAACCATTATTGTCTTGAAATAGTGGACAAGTATCTGATTGACTACCTTCTCTAGATTCGTTGAGGTGACGTGAATTCGTGAACCCTTGTTTGAGCATGCTTATGTCATTGCATCTTTTCTGCATTTTGATTTGGTCAGATTTCAGTATGCATGCATGAAGGTCAATGTGGTATTTTGTCCTAATGTAAGTTAAAGAGTAATTAAGGGTTAATTATAAATTTTAAATAATTGAACCTTCTAAGAATAATAAAATATTAAATATATAGGTATTTAATTAAAAGTCTAAAGATAAAGTTAGAAGATTTAATTAAATATTATGTCTAAATGAAAATTAAAAGAAATATTTAATATAAATAAATTATTAATATGCTATAAAAATTATTTCTAATTAAAAATAATAATATGCATTGTAATTACATTTAAATAATAATAATAATAAATTGATTTTTAATTCTAATTAAAAATTGAGTTTTGTGGAGAATTAATTATTTAATTACAAAAAACAAAAATAAACACAAAAAAAAAGTGAAGAAAAGAAAGAAAGGATATTTATTTATTTTTAAAAAATATATATAAAGAGATATAATACTTAATTTGGGAAAAGAAAATAAACAAATAAATAATATTTATTTATTTAATATTAAAATAAGAAAGAGAGGAAATTGTGTATTTCTTTCTTTTAAAAATAAGTAAATAAGTAAATTGATTTTTACTTTTAAAAAAATAAAATTAAAAATAAAGAAAACAATTCTTTCTTTTTTTTCAGGGTTTAGTTTTTTTAGGAAGTTGTCCTACAAACCCTAGGGGAATAGTTTTTAGTTTTTTAGAGGATTTTTGGCATTTCAGGGGAGACAATTTTTTTTTAGAACAGAAGTTTCAGGAGACAGGTTACAGGTTTTGTATGGAGATGTTCAAGTTAAAGAATATATTTTTAAAGCTTGGGAGTGGAGTCTTCTTCTTCTTCTTAGCAAGTCTACCTGGCTTTTTTAAGGTAGGAGTTTCTGAGTCTTTTTACAGTTTCTGTTGGAAAGATTGTTTTCTCTGTGCTTGCTTAATTGTGATTTGATTTTGAGTTAAGGTTCTTTTGATTTCTATAAATTTATATAGATGATTATGGTGTTCTTGTGAGTTATGTTTATGACATGTCTGATATTCTGTGAGAATTTGTATGGAACCCCTAGGAGATAATTTGTATGTAAGGATATGGGTTTGAAAACATACGTTTTTGGATTAGGGTTGTGAAGAGTTCAAGGTAGGAAATAATTTTCATTTTAGATGTCACCTTAAAAATAAAAAGACACTTTAGGATACCCATTTGGATTTTATTTAACATGTAACAAAATTAAATAGGTTTCCTTTGTACGGAAATGATCAAATATTGGCTGTTATTGTGAAATTAGGCCTATTTGAGCTTGATTTTTCAATCAGAGCCTCCCAAACATTCATCTGTAACTTTTGCTAATTACATAATTAAGAAAATCGATTCGGTGAGATTTTAAATAATACTGTTAGAAATTATTTCCCTGAATTTTATGACGATCCAATGGTTCAAAACAATGTTATTGTATTTTTACCAAAATAGTAACCTTCTTTCCCGAATAGGGTTGTTTCAGAGATTTACTTTTTACACCATTTAAATGACCTTATCGTTAGGACTGGAAAGAATTAAAAATATGTGAAATTAAATTATCTTTCTATAGATATAAGTTTCAGGTCCATATCATTTCATATGAGATTAAACTGTTTAAAATACTGACTGATCTGCATAGAGGAAATATGCAAAAACTCACTGTTATAAAGTTAAAATTGTTAATAAGTCTGATTGATTAAAAATTAATCCATTTGAAAATTATTAAATAATTAATATGACTGATCTAAGAAATTTATAATTTAATTGTAAAGATCATAGAGATTCACTAAAACACCATATATATTCCATGTGCGTACTTTATGTTATTAACTAAGTCATTTATGACTTAAGAGTTTTTTAATAAATATAATGATGTTATATAAATGGAGTTAGATAATATGTAAAATTTATGCATGCCTTCTTTCATGTGATCTTGGTCTTGTAAGTGTCAATATGGGTAGGTGGTTACCCTAGGTGGGTTTTGTCTTCGCACTTGTACTGTCTTATGACTTTATGCCTTTTTACTCTTTGGGTTTCATATTGTGAAAAGTTCATAACCTATTTATGTCATGATTGGTTCATGTGTTATCTTAGGTACATATGTGAGAGATACCATGTGGTCCTTGAGTCCTTGTTCTTTATGTTATTTTACCATAAGAGGTAACAACCAATATTGTGTTGAGTTATGATTTGTTCACTTGGTCACCTTGTTTCTTCTACTATGATTGTTCAATATTTTGAGTGATGGTATTTTTTTATTATGATTTACTCCATGTTGGAGAGAGATGCTTTTGAAGCTATTGAGGATCATTGATTTTGTGATATGAGATTATGAGAATTTGGTAATTGTTTATTGATATATCCATTATGGGATGGATGACTTATTGAGATGTTCATTATGAGATGAACAATTTGGATCCTTGTATAGGATGTATTATTATTTGTTATGTTCCAACATTTTCATTGATGAATTTCATGATTTAATGTTTTACGAGAAGTCTTTTGTAGTTTTGGATTTATCCTCTTTTGTTCTTGTGGCTGGGAGCCTTAGGGTAGGTTATCTACGAGCATAGATGAGAAGTGGCTTGCAATGGGGGCTAGGGCCCTAAGAGGCTACTAGGGTAACTCATTGTAAGTGGCCTAATAAGTGATAACTTAATGAAATTAATTGAGAGAAAATATTAATAAGATAAATATGTGTCTTGCCCATGCCTTGAGTCCTAGTACATGCTAAGGATGTGAGTGGGAGAAGATGCTTGATCGAGGTCTTGCATGGTTAGAATCCTTGTTTGTATGAAAGGATTACTGAGCCACATAGAGTCACTTGGGGGCCAGGGTCGAGAGCGGATACTAGGGTAAATCAAGGGTAGACTTATGTGATGACACTTCCCTGTATGTTTTCTAGGTTCCTACGTGAGTATTTGGTACACTTGCTTTGTCTCTTGATCTTTCATACTTTTAACCTTAAAATCTTCTTGTTACCTTTTTATCCAGTGTACCTTTACATTATTTTTTCTTGTTTGGTTATTTCCCGTGTGTGTGGGCCTATTGTTATCTCCTTAGCATGGTGGGAGTGGACCTTTGGTTTCACATGGTTGGGTGGTAGTGATTCTTATTACCATTGAGATTCGATGTTCGTGACTTTATGCTAGGATGATCCTTATTGTAGTTGTACCTTCTTGTTCTTCATTGCTAGAGACATGATCTTATCTTTCTTATCTTGTATTCTTGTATCATTATATCAGTTGTGACATTCTTGGATATTGTATTATACTTTATATTTTGTTTTGTCACATACCCTGCGACTTGTGCAGTGGATGTTGGTTCATTATGATATCAATTGTATCTAGGTTTCATTTATGAGATGATGTTATTGTTATTCATTTGCATTACATAAAGATGTTATATTGTATAATTATTTTTAGTAGATTAGTTAACTTGCGTAATTCTACATCATGGAACCCTCAGGATTTGTAATCTATAAATGAGTTGCATTTATGAGTATGTATGTCTTATGTTAGATTGCTTCCGCATTGCTAACTCTTTATCAATTGTAACATGTTTTAGGTTAATTTCTCTTGGGTTCCCTGGCGGGCCGGCCATTACAGTTTATGAGTCATTACTTTAGTGTTTTTCATTACACATAACTAATCTGGATTGATCAATAAGCATTAAGTTATTTACTGCATTTTGGTTAAAGATAGAAAAGGATTAACTGTTATTCGGTAAATCTTAAGAAAAGGGATAAACTGTGAACTCCGAGTAGTAGTTAATTGATATGATTATTTAAGGGCATACATCTTGAAGGATTAAAGATAACTATAGATTTACAATTGTGGTATAAATTTTTGGATTAATTTTTGAGGCCACTGATTCACCCCCCCCTCTCAATTATTCTAACACCACATCCATCAAGGTTCCCCTAGGTGAACCACACACATAATAATAAAGTAATACATTATAAACATTATGCAATGTGTACAACACCTCATCCCAATATTATCCCACTTGTTGTATACATTGTGTAAGGATCAATCAATGAAATGCATCATCATATCCATACATGAAATGTCGTGAATCTCCAATATGTTCTCGTGCTCCATCAAGATACCTGCAATAAAACCAAAGAGACCACCATATCAAACAAGAAATCCTCTCTTCCTCCATCATGCAACCTATGGAATAAAAGAAACAAGCCAATGTGAAGATGCATCAATCCAAGAACACTAGCATCAAATCCAATGGGACAAATAAGGCTAAAAGTTATTGTTATAAGGAGAAAAGCTCACATAAGTGGAAATGGAATTTATAATACATCCAATAATCTATGCCTCCAAGATATAAATAACATCAGTAAACTCATACCAACATCATATAACCTTGTAAACCACAATCAAGCTCTTTGTCTCAAAATTTTCGATGAAGAACATGCAAATATATAAACTCTTATTGTATGGACAAATGCCAAAATTAAAAATAAGCTTAAATCTTATCAATTCTACCATTCAATACTCATATCAAGGTGTGATAACTAAATAAAACATGAAGTAACGATAATAAATTCCATGATTCTGATGCAGGAGCATCCTGGGTGTAAGGGCAATCTTGCATCACCCAAAAATATGTGTTTTTCTATTCAATAAGGGCTATTTTGTACAAAGCTGCTATTTTTGGAAACTTACTATTTTTAGTAAG
>MU223562.1:763326-778963 GCA_018584345.1 Thuja plicata | reverse complement strand
AATGAAAAAAGAATTACAAGGTTCAACCTATAAAGGTGAACAAAACCCTAAAGCCTAAAAAAGCTAGGTTGCACATTAATAATTAATAAAAGAATTAATTATTAATGCACCTAAGAGAAAGCTTAAGGACTAAAGAGTAATAACTTAATTAATTAAATCAACATGATTTAATTAATAAGCAAACTAATGATTACTCTAACAAAACCAACATGTTATGACATCATGATAAACCTCACACTACAAGTCCAAACAAAAAACTATATAGGCACTAATCATCCATCCATCATCTCAAAAACAATATACCAATGTACAAATGACCATAGATAATTCCAACTAATAAAGTTCGCATCAACACTAAATATTTCATGTAGATACAAATGGTCTTAACCGAGTCATCTATGCAACACTTAAGTAAATACAACCTACAACATTTCACACTCATAGATAGCATACACTAGATCGTGCAAGCTCATCATCACATGCATAACCTAAAAACTAAGATATCAAAGAGAATAATCCTATAGACTAAATGACTCAAACACCAAATCAACATCTGATGTGATTCACCAAGCATGTCCACAAATATGTCCACATCTAAGTATGATATCCAAAGAACCAAATAAGCATCTTGGAGATAATAAAAAATATCTTAACATCAAACCAAATCACTACAAAACAACCACAAACTTGATTATGTCATGTCAATGCAAAAAATTTACCTACATAACCATGACACACTAATCATTACAAATATCATATCAACACTCAACTATTACCGACACAAAAATCCATCTCTCAAACCTTGTCCAATCATGTCCTCAAATTGAAGACAACATGTGTATTATCACCATCAAAGTCCAACTCTAAATAATACCTATAAAACTATAACAAGAAGTTATAAAAACATTCCCTCCCTCAAGGTTTTATTTCTTGACTCGTATGTATGCTCACACAATCACACCCCAAATTTTAGGCACATATAAGTGATAAAAAAAGTACAAAACTCTCCATACTCATCAAACTAATAAAATAATAGTATTCTTATATAGTAGACTTAACATGCTCTTCAATGCCTATTTGAAAACAAAAATTTGATTCCATATGCAAAAGTTATGACCAGAATTGTGAAAAGGAGAACATCTAACTTCGAGGGCCCCAAAACATGTCAAACTAGAAAAATAGAGGAAGCACACTTGGACCACTACATAGTACTCAAAACTAGATTTCCAAAGAGTATAAAAAGTAAAAACACAGACACCTCAGTGAAAGTTATCCTAGTTGGAAGAAAAATCTTGATTTCGCTATAGGAACAACACTTGTGGATTTCAAAAATATTCCAATCTGCTTTAATTTTATTTTCCAAAGTTTAAAAAAATTAATAATAGGGGTCAACCCAGGACCTCACCTAACCCATAAAATTAAATCAAATTAAAAACTTTTTTGGTTGGCCATTTTTAAAAAATGATTTAATAATATATAGGGTAGATTTTATTTATTTTATTTTCACCACATTTTAAAAAATTGTGGCAGACATTTTTGTTTAATCTTCGACGGTATATGTTTTAATATCCTCATGGGTTGAGTCCTTGCTAGACTAGGGGACATAGATCCCCACCTAACAAGGTTCCTTGTTCTTCTGATACCACAAGTTTAGGATCTACAAAAAGTTAGGGATGTAAGAGGTGGTGGTCGGCACCCCCCCCCCCCCAACTACTTTTTGTTTCTCAACTTCAGATTTTCAAAACAAAAGCCTCTCAAAATTTTATGTATTTTTTATTTCATAATTTTTTTCTCCAATGGGTATGAGGATTACTTTTTACTTTTCTCTGCAAACTAAATTTGATGGTCATATGGTCATACGACCTTATGGCTTTTTATGGCATTTTTTAAACTTTTCAAAAATAGACCAAATTATATACCAAAATTTTTGTCTCAACCAACCTAGATCCAATGGAAAGGTCTATATTGTTCCATGAGGTCATCTATGAAAATTCCTTCGCAAAACTCTCATTTAAATATAAATAAAAAAACCCACTTGACCCAATTTTCCTCAAACCCCAATCTACAAACAACCTATCATAAAATAAAACCCAAAACCTTCAAAACTGAAATAAAAGAATTTGCAGGTGTGTTCTATACATTGTAATGTCCCAAATATTTCATGTGTACTCATGGTTTGAAATTTGCACCTTGTCCAATCAAGCTAGGGTTATAAATCCAAATCAACCATGAAATCTCTAATAACACTTGTTAGAAAATAATGCTTCAAATCCAATTATATTTAATATGTTTCCTACATAACTCATGAGAGACAAGCATGTATAAAAGATTACATAATAACTATTATGCATAGATCAAATAGATGAGCCGTAATAAAACACAATATCTATCCTAGGAAACTCTTACGAGACAAGAACTTATCTTCCAAAAGAATCCATACTTCATCATATTACTCATCCATAAAGTAATGTGAAGCATTTATAGAGTTACAATGAATACTTATAAAATATCAAGTCTCTCACATGCATCATCCAAGTGTCCAAGTATGAATCCATACATTTCATGTCATGCTTTACATATGCACTCCTCAAAAGGGCTCAATAATGATATCTCGCTCAACCAACCAACCCAACCCACTAACATGTGTTTTCTTATATGGAAACAAGCTTACACAAATTTCAACTAGTGGTAAAGTAAAACCATGTACCACAAAATTATTTAAATACAATATCATTGACCCCACATTGAATATTGGGTACTATGTCTTCACTTTGTTAAATATATTTCCCCAATATAATATTGTATCCCAATGTGAAAACCACATTAAATATAATTCTCAGTTTTACAATACAACACATGAACTGGTTTCAAGAATGTTAACTCCTAGTGATCCACATCCATCTACATTCCCCTAGGTGCACTACACATAATAATAAATTAATACATTATAAACATTATGCAAGGTGTACAACACCTTAACCTAACATACGTAATTATGGATTTATGTTCCCTAACAAGCCTTCTACCCACATATTTATTCAAATAAACAAGGTAATCAATTGTGTATAGCTATATAATTATGTGTATATCCTAATAAACTATGTATATGAATAAAAATCATGTGTATTAAGTGCAATGAGTATATGTATGTGTTGTGTGTCTATCAAAAATCATGATTCTATACCAAAAACTTATGTATCTATAAAACCCATGAATACATATAAAAACTATGGCTATCACTTGTTGTCAAATTTTTCCTATGCAAGATGGTACATCATGTATGGATTTTGTTCAATGGATATTTTGCAGTGCTTCTACAAAATTTTAAAATTCTTTGTATTAAGAATATATCAAATTTTATCTCATGAGCTTCTTGGAGACAAATTTATGTTTTTTTCATCCCAGGAGGTTTGCTAAAAACCCACCAAGACCACCTAAAGCAGAATATAAGTAATAGAAATAAAATAAACAAAAATATTAAAATCAAATAATTACAACATTGTTAATTTAACCATTCAAACATCATATTGATTTCTATGTGGAGATATGCTCATAATAGATGTGGGTGCTTATTTAGATTCCTTCAATAATAATAGTAGCATAATGATTAGATTCCTTCGATAATAAAATTGAAAGAATATTATTGCATTAAAAGTGATGGTCCAAATTATAAATTGAGAATATTAAATTTATGAATTTTAAGTAGAAATAATGAATGGTTGAGATTCAATCTTGGATTACCCGTTTGATCCAAGATTGAGGAAGTTCATGAAGAGATGTAATAGACACAATTGATTTTAAAATTATTTTAATTTTATTTGTTTTTTGTCTTTGAAATTTTTTTATTATTATTTTACTTTGTTTCTCCTTGGTTTTCTTTTCATTTTCCTTGTTTTACGTGCATCCCTCTTCCCTCCTCATTCCCCTTTTCTATTTAGTCTTTCCGGGTTCGCAACTTATCATAATATTGTTTCTTACATCTAACATCCTAATGATGGATCACAGAGTGTGATATGAAACATTGATGAAAAAACTAATACACAATCCAATCCAGAAAAAACTATTTAAAATAATAATTATTAATCAATAGAATTAATTGAGGAGCTAATAAGGTTTATTGATGAATTAATTGTTTGCATGAAACAATTAACTAAATGCATGGAGAGAGCTATGAAGAGTTTATTATTTGCATGAAATAGTTAACAGGGAGCATGGGTGAGTTAAGTAAATAGAGTGATGTAGACTAAAATCATGACTAAGTAGACTTGATAGATGAGGTAGTTAACTAGATGAAGTAGATTTATAGGATTTAAATATTAATTAAATGTATAATTTATGCATATAAGGTGGAATTTGATAATAATTTATGTTTAATAGGTGCATAATTAGAATTTAATTTAGTAAGTTAATCGATAATATTAACTCACTGTAGTGGACTAATAATAATTATTTTATTAAATTATTATCGAGAATAAAAGATAGAAAATTATATAATAATATATAATATAATCATAGATGGAAGATCTATTATTTTGGTGTCTTTAATACACATACAAGGTTATTCGGTTATACATGTGCCTCGAAAATCATGGTGTTTCATGCCGCATATGTGCTTTCACATTTATCTATTAACATTAAAAATATTATCACATAATCATATTTGGTCATTTAGAGATATTTTATTATTAATCTTTTGAGTTATTCTAATACATTTTTCAAGTCACATTAGGGGTCACCATGTTGTTTTCTCTTTACGTTTCAACTATCGATTTTCATATATTTTCACATGGGCTACATAGTGTTGATTAACTACAACAAATTGTATGTTTGAAGTCATTTGTTGATAGTCAACCAAGTTACAGATGTGATGATAAACATTATCAGTTAATGTATTGTCATTGATGTCAACTTCTTTGAGTATCATTATGGTGACAAACATTTGTTATGGATTCAAGATCTGGAACAAACAAAGTTTATGTGGTCGATAAATGAAGAGTTATGTATACACCAAGAGACAGTGAACACCAAGTAAAACACATTGTATACCGAGAATAGTGATAACCAAGCTAGGGATCGCTGACATAACACAGTATTGACTGAGCAATTTAATCAAACTGAGGTTGACTAGAATGCTGAGATAGCAATTGATGATCCCAAGGTAAAAGATAAAGTTTGTTATTTTGATCAAACGGTTATGAAAATTTAAGGAAGATCAGACGACAAAGACTGAAACATGTTTTTAACACAACTGTTGAGGATGGTTTAAGTGACAAAATCAACGATGGAGATTAAGAAAAAAAAATCTAAAGGATGGAAATTAAATGAGTTATGATGTCTATATAAGAGACAAGAGATTTATTTTGAATAATATCTGATGTGCACATGCAAAGTTTATGCATGACTAATCAAACTGGTTAAAGACAGAACTGAGCAACAAAGGAAAGAGCATTACCGAGCACAACAGAGTATGAAGGATGAGATGAACTGAAGTTAAAAAATTGATCAGAGGTATTATGTACTTAGCATAGATCTTAAAATCTGCAAAACAAAGTTGTATTTGAATCAAATCATTACTATATCAGTTTAACCATTTTTACAAATAAATATCTTTACCGAGTAGGACTTGAAAGTCTTTATTATGACATTCTAATGAATGTTGAGTGTTTTCTTGTTGACCCCATAGTGAATGGATGATCAAGAGAGAACTGTAAGTTTTAAATCCTCTAACTATGTCACATTTAGCAGTGTGCATCTTAAGGATAATACCTCTTGGGTGCTTACTAATATTTATGTACCTAATACTAAAAAGGGATGAGCAATTTTTTGGGATAAGTTGTCCTCTCTGAGAAATAGTTTTAGATATGAGGAGTCGATTGTTATGGGAGATTTTAATACTCCCCTAAAAGAAATTGAAAAAAAGGAGGAAGCCAAACAAATTTGGAAAGCAGAATGGACCTTATGAATTTCATAGATAATCAAACTCTCCATGATATTGAGCTGTAGGGCATTAATTATACCTGGAATAACAGAAGGTGTGGAGAGGAGCTTATACAAGTTAGACTTTATAGGGCTCTCATTATCAATGAATAGTTCACCCATTACTATTGTTCATTGTCTGCCCATATGCGGGTGGGATCAGACCATAACCCTATAACTTTTTCTAGCAGATCCTATATCCAATAAAATGAATTTTCCTTACAGATTTGAGAAAATGTGGACTATGCATCCACAACTAGAAAAAAAAATTGAGGAATGGTGGAAGATCAAAATTAAAGGAATTGTTATGTTTATTATGGCTAAAAAACTTAAACATGTCAAGGAGAATGTTAAAGCTTGGAAAAAGGATACCTTTGGCAACATATTTTCCACTAAGAATAATATTTGTATGGAGCTAAAGGTCATTCAGGATAGTATCCAGTAGGAAGTGTATGATAAGATATCAAGAGATTGGGAAAAATGAGAAATTAGTTGAGCATCATGACATAATTGCCAAAGAAGAAATTTTTTGGAGACAAGGATCCAAAAATATTTTCCTTAAGGAGATAGGAATACCAAATATTTTTTCCCTGACTACCCTTAAGCATAGAATGAAAAATTGAATATCTAATCTTGACATTAATGACACTCTTTTGGATGATGAATATGTTATCAGAATGGAGGCTAAATTGTTTTTCCAAAATCTTCTCCAACAGGACAAAGACCTGAATAAAGAGGAACAAAGAGAGTTTCTGGAGTTCATTTCTCAAATCCTTAATGACCACCAAAATGTGAGTCTTAATGCTATCCCTTCAAATACTGAAATTAAAAAGGTTGTTTTCTCTTTTGATGGGGATAAATCCCCTGGTCTGGATGGTTATCCAATGTTCTTCTTCTAGAACTATTGGAATATTATTGAAAAGGATGTTACTAATGTTGTTAAAGAATGTTTTGGATCTAGAAAATTGTTGAAGCAGCTGAATGGCACCTTTATAGCTCTAATACCCAAAAAACAAGGGGCTAAAAAATGGATCAGTTTAGGCCTATTAGTTTATGTAACACTGCCTATAATAATATTTCTAATGTTCTTACCACCAGAATTTTTTCTATTCTCCCTTCCATATCTTGGCAGCAAAATGGTTTTGTTCCTGGCAGACAGATCATGGACTCAACAATCTCTATACATGAAAATGTGCATTCACTGGTGATGTCAAAGAAGGAAGGCCTCTTTCTCAAACTCAATTTTTCTAAAGCCTATGATAGGGTTGATTAGGATTTTTTAGTGAAAATTCTTAGATCTTTTGGTTTTAACAAGAAAAGCACAGATCTTATATTTCAGCTTATATCTTCTGCTACTTTCTCTATTTTGGTTAATGGTTCTCCTACTTCTTTCTTCAAATTGTCTAGGGGTCCGAGGCAAGGGGATCCTCTCTCTCATTTTCTCTTTATCCTTATGGATGAATGTCTGGGTAGGTACATGGAGAACCTAGTTATGAAAGGGGAATTAAAAGGCTTAAATCCTTCTTCTACCACCTTAAGTCTATTCCCACCAGTAGTTTGTTGATGACTCAGTTATTATGGGTGAAGCTTCAGTTAAAAATGCTTCCAATATTAAAAAATGCGTTGACTAAATATGGGACTGCTTTGGGACAACTTATTAATTGGGAAAAAAGCTCCGTGTTTTTCTTTAATGTTCCTAATAAAAGACAAGTAAGAATTATGAGGATTTTGGGCTGTGATATAGGGACTCTTCTAGGTACTTACCTTGGTCTTCCTTTATGTCTGAAACCTCCAGAGTCTTTTTGGAGTTCTTTAGTGGACAGATATCATAGTAAACTTATTGGTTGGAAACCTATGTTGTTGAGTCAAGCTGGCAAGATTTAGATTTTAAGATCTACCCTTCAAGGTCTTTCTCTTTATGCTCTGAGAATCTTTAAAATTCCTAAGAAGTCTAGAGAAACGTCAATTGAAAAGATCCAAAAAAAATTTCTTTGGACTAGAATGGAGAAAAAGAAAAGGATAGCTCTCATTGCTTGGGATAAGGTCTATAGACCTGCTAACAAAAGGGGCATTGGCTTACGCAAAATCAGAAATCTTAATGATCACCTTTTAGCTAAACTTATATGGAGATATTATAATTACAAGGGAGAATGGACTCTGATATGGGACGATAAATACAATAAGAAGCATCCAAACCTTTCTAGCTTTCTTGGCAGGGAAAGTGCAGTTGGAGGATCCTATATATGTAGAAATGATCTTAAAAATAAGGAAATCGTAAGAAAAGGTGTCAAAAGGAAAGTTGGAAATGGCATAAATGTCCTATTTTGGCAAGATGATTGGATATTACAAATCCCCCTCAAGGACTACCCTAGATGGAAGGATTTTGAGATCCATTGAAAACTGAGATTTGGGAAGAAAGTTGTGGATTACTGGGATAGGGACCACTGGAAGGATTTAACAGTTATTAACAACTCTTTGGGTCAAATCAATAAATTACTTAATTCTACTATTTTTATTGAGGAAGATGGGATAATATGGAAGTATAGTTCAAAAGGGAACTTTACTATCTCCTCTCTGTATCACCAGGAGTATGAGAGTCTTAATGAGACTTGTTGGGATAAAGCTTGGATTAAGGACCTTACCCCAAAGATTAATATTTTTTTATGGATTTTTCTACAAAACAAGGTTTTGACAAATGATAATCTGAGAAAAAGATGTTTTATAATTGTTAATAGATTTTACCTATGTAATCAGGATGAGGAGAATGTGAATCATATGTTTCTTCGCTATCCTTGTGTCAGGAAAATATGGGATAACTTCTTTCAAATTCTTAACATTGAGTGGGTATTCCCAGAGGATATGCAAATTTTTTTTAACTCTTGGTGCCATCCTTCAAAGAATGAAACTTTGGTCAAGGTGTGGAATTTTATACTTCCATATGTTTTCTGGGGAGTCTAGAAATAAAGGAATGAGAGGGTTTTCATAAACAAAGTGGCTAGTGAAAAGGAGGTTTTCTACCAAATGAAGAGAGCAATCAAAGAAAACTTGTATCTAAAGGAAAGTTTTATGGAACCTCTAAATGAGGAGGATATTACCTTCTTCAATAACTGGAAAATTAAAGGTAATTTCAGGAAGCAGAAAAATAAATCCAAGAGAGAGGAAGCAAGAAATCTACTAGATGGATGAAACTCGATTTTGATGGAGCTTCGAAAGGTAACCCAGGGGTGGTTGGGTGTGGTATAGTCATAAGAGACAAACATGGAGTGTGCAGGGGTATTAAATATATTCCTATAGGAATTCAAACTAACCATGTCACTGAGGCAAATGCAGCTCTTCAAGGGCTTATCCTTTCTAGGGATAAAGGTCATAAGAAGTTATGGTTAAAGCGTGATTCCCTCAATATAATTAAATGCATGAGTAATGAAACTCCTTCCTCTTGGTATATATATAACATAATGCAAAAAGTGAAAGGTATTATACATTCTTTCAAAGGTTGTGTAGTTTCACATAACTTTAGAGAGACAAATGGAATTGCTGATTGGGCTGCCAAAATGGCATGCAAACTAAAGGTGATGATGCAATGGCATGATGGAGATGACACACCATATGAAGCAAAATCATTATTGGATAGTGGACGACTGCGGAGTAGACAAAAAAAATATTATAAATGGTAATTCTAATAAAGTTTTTTAATTCTGAAGTGAAGAGTCATTATTACCATTTCTAGAGAAAGTACTTATTGGTGATTATGAGTTGGATGTGGCACGTATTCTGGGTGTATTTGGAAATTTTGAGATCAAATAGTGTTACTCTTAATGATATTAAAAATAATTATCATAGAGATAGTAATTTACACCAGAAAGATAAGATGGGTGGCAGTAAGAAGCGCCTTGAGCCTGTTAACTATGATGAATGGAGAGAAAATAAAAAAATTTGGAGGATTTTGAAGGATGGTGGGATGGCTATGTTTCTGGAGCGGATTCATGGCCGAAACCCTATTGTTTCAAGGAAATTCTTCAAAACTTGGAAAGATGGTAAGGTGATGGTGGGAAATCAGTTCATGGAAGTTTTGGAGGAGATTATTGTTGAGGCTACTAGTATGGGAATGGAGGGGCTTAAGTTATATAGAGACAGAACTATTTCTGATAAATCTTTGGAGACATTTCTAGAGTCTGAGGAAGAGAAGGCAAGGTTGGTGGGTGGATACTTCCTATCATAACCCTAAATGGATATCAAGGCCATGGAGGTATGTTCTCTATATGATCATAAGATACATTACGCTCGATGGTAGGTTTACCCAATCCTATGGACATCAAATCATGCTTCTGAATCACTTTAGGAAAAATGTGAAAATTAGTTTTCCCTTTTATCTTCTTAGCTCGTTATATTTTAAAGCATAACAAAACCCCATGATGAACACAAAGACTAATGAGCAAAAGGGTGTTGACAAGACGATGGAGGAAATTGTCAAAAGCATTGAAAAAGGTGCAATGGAGCATGAGGCAAAATATTTCCATGCTAATGAGGACACATGTAAATTTCATGTGTCGGATGATATGAAGAAAATCAAGGATTGTCTTGTGGATTTTACCTGTACTTTGGGTAAAATTTTATATGATAATGCTAATATAAATAAGAAAATGGAAATTATGAAAGCTGAGATCAATCTCATTAAAAGCATTAGCATTGGTGAGAAACCTGTTGTGGTCTTCCTGGAGGAAATAAAAGATGTGATTGGTAGATCTGAATCCCAGGTGGAAATTGTGAACAAAGTGTGCAACATGGAAAAATAGTTGAAGGACATAAATGATAGGGTGGTGGAAGAAGACAGTGCAGGGAAAATCCACATTCTGAACAAAAAAGTGGAAAAACTGGAGGCTACGGTATGCAAAATTAGGGAGCAATGTTTAGTTAGCCTAAAAGTGTACATTGGTCATGTGAAGATTCTACTGGAGAAGCCGGAACAAGAGAGAGGGGATAAGGATGGCAAAGAGGTGAAGGAAACCATGGGACCTGGTAAACGCACGCGAGCTAGTACCAGTAAGCTGAGTCCAAAGGAAGATAAAGAGACTAAAGACCTCAAGAACTCTATCAATCAGATGCAAATAATGGTTCTCCAGACACAAGATATTGTGGATGGCATGTAGCTATCCTTTTTATGGGCCTATCATTTTTGTTGTCCCTATTATTTCTTGGAGATTTGTGGGACTTTTTTTGTTAGGCTTTTTGTTGGCTAGGCTTTTTGGCTTTCCTTTCTGGGTGCTTTGGGACAGCTTCAGTTGAACTTCTTTAAATATTTGTAAAACTTTGTTTAAAGGTTTTGGGTCCTTGTAAAACTTGTTTTTACATAATCAGAACAGTGTGCATTGTAACCTTTAACAGGTTTGGCTCTTTTCCAAGCTCACTTCAGAAGAGTGAAATATTTTGGGTTACCGGTCCCAGGTGGTTTTTTCCTTAGCAGGGTTTCCACTTTAAAAATCTATGTTTCAATGTGCATGAATGTTGTGGATTATTATTTTTCTTTACACTTTACTTTATTGACATTGATCGGTAATCATAGTATTAGATTACTGCTACTCAGTAATTAACTAGAAGATGCAGAATACATTTCACCAAGTTTAATTATATGTTTGAAATTATTTTTATATACATCTGGGGGAATTTGGGACTGTAGGATAATTGGGAGCTAACTGATTAAACCCCCCCCCCCCCCCCCCTCTAAGTTATTCTAATAATTGGTATTAGAGCATACATCACTTAGAAGAAAGTTTTGAAGGACTTAAGCTAAAAATCACAAGATGTATAAGAGAGACACACCAAAACTGAACAAGCAGAACTTCTCGACATGGAAAATTAGAATGAGACTATACCTACCATAGATTGGAGATAACATTGTAGATTACCTGGATAATGAATTCATTCTACCTACTAGACCTTTGACTGTCAATCAGATGAAAGAGAAACATGAACACAACCTTATAATGGTAGAGATTTCTTCTTCACTTACTGATTTTGAATTTGAGGATATCAAGACATGCACAACTGCCAAGAAGATGTGGGACAAGCTTACACTAGTTTATGGAGGAGATGCAAATGTACTAAGAGCTAAAGTTGAAAGTCTCTGAGGAAAATTTGATGACATGAGAATGAAAGAAGGAGAAAACATAACACAGTATAGTACCCAACTTAAGGAAGTTGTGAATGTTAATCAAGGAGATGGTGGAACTATTGATGAAGACACTATTGTGAGTA
This sequence comes from Thuja plicata, assembly GCA_018584345.1. Classification (NCBI taxonomy): domain Eukaryota; kingdom Viridiplantae; phylum Streptophyta; class Pinopsida; order Cupressales; family Cupressaceae; genus Thuja; species Thuja plicata. The sequence goes on along the minus strand of MU223562.1, from coordinate 766,735 downwards.
AGATTCTTAGAACTTTATTGCCTATTTAGTCTATAAGATTCTCTGCAATACATGAAATAAGAGCAGCTCCTGGAAATAATATTACTGTTGATAGTATTTTTGGTAGATTGATTTCTTTTGAGCTGAATAATTTTGACAATAGTGTTGTACCTTCTGTGGAATCTGCATTTATGTATACTTTGAAAATTGGCAAATCTAGTAGCAAACACATAATCAGAAATAATAGTGACAGTGACAATGATGATAAGGAACTTGATGAACTTCAAGCTTTAATGGTTAGAAGATTGCACAAAGGTAAAGGAAGATATAAAGGTAAACTACCTTTGATATGTTTTAACTGTAAAGAGATTGGCCATTTTTCTGCAAGATGCCCTAACATAAAGAATGATGAAAGAAATGATAGATCTAATGACATAAAGGATGACCGAGACTACAGAAGAAACTGACAGTATGATAGAAGAGATAACTGAGACTACAAAGATAAAGTAAAGAAGGCTTGTTACATTGCTAAAGATAAAGATAATGATAGTGGTTCTGACAGTGATGAAGATATTGAGACAGTGTTGGTAGCTTTGAAAGATGATTCAGATGAAGATGAAGGGTATGTAGAAATAGTACTTATTTCTAAAGTTAGTAAGCATGACATTTGGGTTATTGATAGTGGTTGTACACATCACATGACTGTAGATAAAGGAAAAATTGAATTTCTTGAACATTATGATGGTGGATCTATTAGAATGAGAAATGATACACCTTGCCAAGTAAAAGGAAAAGGTACTATTATGTTGAATAGTCAAATCAAATGTGAGAATGCATATTGGGTGAAAGGAATTATTTATAATTTTTTGAGTGTTTCACAATTGAATAACATAGGTCACCAAGTTGCATTTGAAAATAGAAAAGCTAGAATCTATGATGGAATAGGAAAGTTGATCGGCACTGGTGAACAATTAAAAGGTAACCTATTCTATCTTGACACTGCTGAAACTACTTTCTTATTGGCAAAGAATGAAGATATATGGTTATGGCATAAAAGTATTTGTCATGTAAATTTTGAAAACATGGTTAAGATTATTAAGAAAAGAAAAATTAGAGGCTTACTGAGTTTATCTAAACCATACCATGTAATGTGCAAAAATTGTCAAATGGGAAAGATGTCAAAATCTAGTTTCAAGAGCAAGAATTTTTCATCTAATGAGATTTTGGAGTTCGTTCATATAGACCTATGTGGACCAATGAGAACATAGAGTTATTATGGGGACAGATACTTTATTTTATTTTTTGATGACTACTCTAAAATGATGATTGTCATGTTCCTAAGAGAAAAATTTGAAGCATTTAAGATGTTTAAATGGTACAAAGCTAAAGTGGAAAAATAAACTGGTAGAGAATTGAAGCGTTTGAGATCTGATAGAGGAGGTGAATTTATTTCTAATGAGTTCACTAACTTTTCTAATGAGTATGGAATCAAAAGACAAGTTTCTGCACCAAGGACACCATAGCAGAATAAAATTGTTGAAAGAAGGAATAGATAAATTGTAGATTTTGCTAGAACTCTGATGATTGAAAAGAATGTTGCACAAACATATTGGAGAGAAGTTTTTAGTACTATCATTTACACACTGAACCGAGTACAACTAAAGAAAGATACAAACAAAACACCTTATGAGCTATGGTATGGTTATACACCTAATGTGAGCTATTTTAGAATATTTGGAAGTCGGTGTTATATTATGAAAGATGATCAAACTGGTAAATTTGATTCAAAAAGTGATGAAGGAATATTTCTTGGATATTCTAAAGGGTAAATCTTATACTTGTTTGAACAAGACATCGAAAAAAATCATTGAAAGTGCAAATGTGAGAGTGTATAGTCAGAAAATGGAAGCACTTCCATTTTAGACTTGTTTAGCCTTCTGAGTAAGTGGTTTGGGGTCATATCAAGCACCTAGAATGGTTTCCTGATCTTGACATGGCTTCCCCCTATTCTATCCCTCTTTCCACTCCTATTTAGCCTAATTTCTACATTCTGAACTGCAGACTAGTGATTATGGGCTTCAGTGTCAGGGTCGAACTTTCAGGTCCATGTTGACCTAAACCCTGACCTAGGTCAAGGTTGACCTAGACCCTGACCTAGGTCAAGGTTGACCTCAACCATGACCCAGGGTTCAGATTCTGAGGTCTCACAATTTTGGATGTCAGTCTTTGCAAAAAGTATTTTCCCGCTTCCAGGTTGGTTGTTTCGGGTTTCGAAGTGTCAATTCCTAAATTATATTTAATATAGGTCCTCTCCTAGGGGTAAAGGCTTTAATCAAAGTTTAATTCTCCTATGTCAGTCTCCTTAGAAGATTGTGCCCTAATTTCATATAAAAGGGATCCTTCTCCTCTCATTTTTGCTAACCATCATCAAGCGAACGAAGTCTTCTAATCAAGCATTCTCAAACTATCTTCAAGAGAAATGCAAGCAAGCTAAGGAGTAAGATTTCAAGCAAGCATTCATCCATTCAAGCATCCATTTCCATGAAGGAGATCCATTGGAGGCCATTGAAGGATTTAAGCTACATAGTGCCCTTTTGGTGATCTCTCCATCCACCTTCTTCCAAGCTTATTTCAAGTTCAATAACCCATTCAAGACTTGGTGTTGGAGATCTAAAAGAAAGAGATTGAAGACATCCTACCTTTCTACATTCCATATTTTGAAGCATACTTGTGGATCCAAGGATTTGAATCCACTACAAGGAATTTTACAAAACAAGGTGAATTTAAGCATTTACTTTGTCCATTTCTGCAATTTCAATTATATATATTTAAGGTTAATTCCAAAACAGGGATTTGACCAACGCAAACCCCTCCCCCACAAAAAACAATCCTCTTTTTCTTGTAGGTACAGGTTCAAAATAGTAGATTTGAGACCAGATCTGGATACCCTTTTCAGCTTTCTTTCAGACGACGTGAACAGATTTTTTGTCAAACCTGTGTAGGTTAGGGTTGACATTATTGGGTCAGGGTTGACATTTGTGGTTCAAGGTTGACCTTTTTCATAAGATGACATCGAAACGGAAAAATATTTCTGGGTTTTTTTTGTCTTTGCGTTCTGGTTCGGGCTCACTTGTCAGTTTTTCTAGAAATAGTCTATAGACCTCAAAAAATAGCATTCTTTGATCTGCAATATTTTAAGGTTAGTGCATTTCTCCTATTTCTTCAATTACTATCATATATCATTTCTACACATATAATTAATAGAATTTAAGATTTCTTCTTTTTATTCTGCTTTTCTAAATTGTTGATTCATTTGTGTATTAACCCTTCTTTTGGGTTGATCAACTTGGATCTCCCATTTGTGCATTTGGGAATAAAAGAGGAACATCTTATCTTCTCCCTAATCACAATTGCAATACACAATCAATTA
>MU223562.1:746104-758807 GCA_018584345.1 Thuja plicata | reverse complement strand
CTCCTTTACCAAGAGTTTGTGTTGAGCTCATACTCTTGCTAAAGTGGGGGCTAAATGTATAGTCAGAAAATGGAAGCACTTCCATTTTAGACTTGTTTAGCCTTCTAAGTAAGTGGTTTGGGGTCATATCAAGAACCTAGAATGGGTTCCTAATCATGACATGGCCTTCCCCCTGTTCTGTCCCTCTTTCCACTCCTGTTTAGCCTTATTTCTGCATTCTAAACTGCAGACTGGTGATTCTAGGCTTCAGGGTCAGGGTCAACCTTTCAGGTCTATGTCAGCCTTGACCCTGACCTAGGTCAGGGTCGACCTCAACCCTGACCTAGGTCAAGGTTGACCTTGACCTTGATCCAGGGTTCAGATCCTGGGGTCTCACAGTTTTGGATGTCAGTCTTTGCAAAAAGTATTTTCCCGCTTCTGGGTCAGCTGTTTCGGGTTCCGAATTGTTGATTCCTAAATTATATTTAATATAGGTCCTCTCCTAGGGGTAAGGGCTTTAATGTAATTTTAATTCTCCTATGTTGGCCTCCTTAGAAGATTGTGCCCTAATTTCATATAAAAGGGAGCCTTCTCCTCTCATTTTCGCTAACCATCATCAAGCGAACGAAGTCTTCTAATCAAGCATTCTCAAACTATCTTCAAGAGCAATGCAAGAAAGCTAAGGAGTAATATTTCAAGCAAGAATTCATCCATTCAAGCATCCATTTCCATGAAGGAGATCCATTGGAGGCCATTGAAGGATTCAAGCTACATAGTGCCCTTTTGGTGATCTCTCCATCCACCTTCTTCCAAGCTTATTTCAAGTTCAAGAACCCATTCAAGACTTGGTGTTGGAGATCTACAAGAAAGAGATTGAAGACATCCTACCTTTCTACATTCCACATTTTGAAGCATACCTGTGGATCCAAGGATTCGAATCTGCCACAAGGACTTTTACAAAATAAGGTGAATTTAAGAATTTACTTTGTCCATTTCTACAATTTCAATTATATATATTTAAGGTTAATTCCAAAACCAGGGTTTGACCAAGGAAAATTCCTCCCCCACAAAAAAAAACCTCTTTTTCTTATAGGTACAAGTTTAGAATAGCAGATTTGAGACCAGATCTGGATACCCTTTTCGTCTTTCTTTTAGACGACATGAATAGATTTTCTGTCAAACCTGTGCAGGTCAGGATTGATATTATTGGTTTAGGGTTGACATTTGTGGGTCAAGGTCAACCTTTTTCATAAGACAACATCGGAACAGAAAAATATTTCTTGTTTTTGTTCGTCTCTGCATTCTAGTTCGGGATCAATTGTCAGTTTTTCTAGAAACAGTCTACAGACCTCAGAAAATAGCATTCTTTGATCTGCAATATTTCAAGGTTAGTGCATTTCTCCTATTTCTTCAATTACTGTCATATATCATTTCTACACATATAATTAACAGAATTTAAAATTCCTTCTTGTTATTCTCCTTTTCCAAATTGTTGATTCATTTGTGTATTAACCCTTCTTTTGGGTTGATCAACTTGGATCTCCCATTTGTTCATTTGGGAATAAAAGAGGAACATCTTATCTTCTCCCTAATCACAATTGCAATACACAATCAATTAAATTCAAGTAAATATGAAGTAGGGTAAAGGAATTCAACACACTCTAAGCTAATCAAACAACAATCAACAAATAATCTCCTAAACCCCATTTTCATCCATTACACTTTGGTGACCCCTATTTCATATATGATAGATAGTTGGTGAATTTGCTGAGAAGAATGATGAGGAAAGCACCAAAGAACCAGAAGATTATAGTATATTTTTCTACATATAAGAACCTAATACTATAGCAATGCAAATGCCTAACATTACCGTGGAACAGGGTAATGTCACCAGGCAACATGTAGCACAAACTGAGAATCGGGAAAATCTTGAAACTGAAGATCATGAACAAGAACACAATGAACCTAGAGGAGAAGATAATAAAGAATAGAGAATTGAACCTGTACTTGCTAAATATGTGAGAAGACATCATCCACAGGATCATATTATTGGAGATAAAAGAGCTGGCATGATGACAAGAAGTAATTTGAAAGACAACACATGTTTAATTTGTGAATTTGAGCCTAAGAATGTTAGAGATGCATTAGAAATTGAAGAATGGATTACTGCAATGAATGAGGAAATTGAGCAGATATAGAAAAATAAGACATGGACATTTGTACCAAGTGTGTGTGGTAAAATGTGCAACTAGAATCTACAACCAAACACTTCAATAAACCATTGCATCAAAAGGGGTTAGCAAAACATAAGATTCAAAGCATGATCAAAACCCTTAGAAATAGGCTTATTGCTTCCTAGTTGAAGCAAGTGTGATTCTCATGTTTGTCCATCAGATTAGACATATAGAAATCAGTGACTTGACTACTCCAAAATGGGAGATTCAATGCAATATGGAGCAAGATGCATAGACTTGCATGCTTTGATCTTGAAAGCTTGAAAATAAGAATGCATAGACTATCAAATGAAATGCATAAAAACTATGAGAAATGAAACTAGAATGCAATATTTAAACTAGAAATGGAGAGAAAAATGCATCTATATTAAGCTATGAGATGAGAACTAGAATGCCATTAAGCTAAGAAATGAAGCTAAACAATGCAAGAAACTAGCATGAGAGTAAATAAACTATGAATGCACTATGAAATCTAGGATGAAAATAGAATTATAAATCTACTCCAAGTCTTCTTGTTATGAATGAGAAAAGTGAGCTATCCCTTTTATAAGAGATTTCAAGGAATGAGTGGTTGAGATTAAGAGGCAAAAGAATTTGATCAATGGTGGAGATGACATTCCTCTCAATCCATGTGAGATGAGGAAATGATTTTGATTGGCCAACTTATGAGGAGAATAAGAAAAAATTGGTACTTTCCTCTCTTTTATTTGTTTTATTTGATTTTTGAGTGCACACCCATGTGTGAATGGGTTCACTTTTTGAGACTTAGGACTTTTTGATTTTATCCCAATGTTTATGCTTTTTTGAGTTTAGGCTTTGATGTTTAATGATTTGATTCAACAAGTCAAGATTAAAATTATATAAGCAAGTTTGATTAAATGCTCAATAATTTAGAGTCTAGCAATAATGTCTTAGATTTAGGATTTATTAAGACCAAATATTTGAGAAAAGGGGGGGTCATGAGTTTACTAGACCATTTTTGGGTGATTACATTTTCCCCTCTTTGACTAATGTGTGATTGATCTGGGAACACATTGGGTCAAAGAACAATGATTCGATCTGAAAATAGCTTGATGTGAAGTGATGAAACTATCCCATAGATCAGAAACCAATTCCAGACTTGATTGAGTGAAGATCAATTAAAGATTTAAAGATATCAACTCTGGACTTGATTGAGAAAAGACTGATAAAGAGATCTGAATATATCAGCTCCGGGCTTGATTGAGCGAAGACTGATAGAAGAGTCTGAGCATTCAGTTTGATGTGAAGTGATGAAACTAAATGTTTGTCCTGCCAATAGATTTCTAGGTTTAAGATTGAGTTTTGAAATGACAAACCAACCTGATGTGGTGCAGTGAGACTGATTTTCATTTGATTGATTGATTGGGATAATTGACTTGATATGGATCCTGATGAAGCCAATTACCAGATTGAGGGGAGTTCTCAGATTGATATGGTGTGATGAACCTGATATGCCCCTAGAGTTTTGATATTTGATGTGTAGTGATGAGAATCACTTGATTAGATCTTTGATTTGAGTCAAAGCCTGATGCCCTTAGAGATTGAACTTGTGACGTGAATCAAATTGTTGATATAATGGTACTACCCCCTCGGTAATGAACCCTCGATATGTTATCTTTTCTTTATCTCTTTTCATATATCCTATTGTCATATGATCTGTTGATGTTATATGCTTTTTGTAGCTTAGATCATAACTCATGCATGTTCCGTTTGTATTGACCATATAGTACTCTCTTGTTCTTTCCATTAAACTTTATGTGCAGGTAAGTAACCTTTGAGGAAATGAAATGTAGTTGATTGTGTCAGTGGAGGATTAGAAGATTTAATTGGTTATAGGGATAGCTCCATGTTTTTAGATGATTGGATGGAGTAGATTATTATACTATTTATGAAAGCCTAAAAATGCAACCTACGAGATGAGTCAAGTCACCGATTTCTGTAGTCATAATATTTTCATCATTTGGACATTTGGGACACCTGAGTTAGTACAACCCGTACTAGCACCTTAGGAGCTATAAAGATATGAATACGACCCTTCATCAGATAAATGTGAGAAATGAATGTAAGCATCTAGGCATAAGCGTCGAGATTACCTAAACATTGTTTCTAGTTTTGATATAACAACAGTACACCAGCATTGAGGCATTCTGAGCCAAGATAACCATGAGTGCGTTGTTGTTGAAACAAGTAGAATAACAGACAAGGAGATAGTACCAACATCACCTTATGGTGCAAGAGAGTAGGATCAAGGGATGTGTGGCTTATCCACCTGAATGAGGAAGTGCTTACCACATACACCCTATTGTCTTGACATAGGGATCATTGGAACTACACCAACAAGCAGCAATCAAAGAAAACATAAGAAATCATTGATAACAGAAAGTATACAAGAAAATGATCAATAATCATTCAGTCTATTTAACTTGTTGATGACATGAGTGTTAAGGAACGCTTCCATGTGTGTTATTGTATGTGTTATCTGATGTTGTGTTTAGGAACACAAGTTTTGTCCAAAGGGAAGTGTTGAGAAATATTGTTAATTAAAGTGTTGAAAAACACTAGCATGTCAGTGGAAAAAAGTCTAGGGGAAAGACGAAGTGTGGGGACTTAACAGGTTGACTGATAGGATGTTGGAAAAGCAGGAGGCCTATACAATACCTAAAAATGGCTTCAATCAGTGAAGCAAGGACTAACTTGATATGATAGCTCAGAGGAGTACAGAGATCATCCCATAGATGAGATGAGCCAAGATATGTGTTGATAGATGGAGCACTCAGTTTAAAAGTGGCGCCTGTTGCCAGGTTTTCACCACTTGGTAGAGATTCTATTTTTTCTACCAGGGTGCCTGCTTCCAGGTTTTCACCAAGGCACTTTTTCTTGATTTTCAATTTTTTCATATTTTTCATTTTTTCATTTTTTTGGTTTTTCTGTTTTTTTTTTATAGACTCATCAAGGCGCCTGTTTGCCAGGTTTTCACCAAGACAGTCATTTCTTCAGGACATTTTCCAAATTTTTTTGAATTTTTTATGCTTTTTCACTATTTTTGATATTTTTTCAGGATCATATATGTTGCTGACCAGCGAGAATGCTCAAGCATAAAATTTCTTCAGGTGGAGAGTATTGATAGGATCGGTAAAGGTATCCCCTTCTAGAGTTGATAGTTGATAGGCCCTAGAGCCAAATGTTGCAGTGATCACAAAGGGACCAAGCATGTTGGGTTCAAACTTCCCTTTTTGTTCACGATGTTGATTTTTGGGATTCTCTTTGAGCACAAGGTCCCTGACCTGAAATTCTCTAGGTCTTACTTTTTTGTTGTAGCCCCGAGACATTCTCTTCTGATAGACCCTTAGATAGTCAAATGTTGCTTTTCTACGCTCGTCGAGTAGTTCTAATTCTTGGATTCTAGAAATATGATATTCTTCATCTATGATGAGTCCATGTAGGTTCACTCAAAGTGAATGTATTTCTACTTTAATGGGAAATACAACTTCCGCACCATATACCAAAGAAAATGGCGTTGCCCCTATAGGTGTTCTGATGCTTGTTCTATAAGCCCATAAGGATGGATTGTGTTGAAGATGCCAGTCCTTTCCATTCTTGCTCACTGTTCGGTGTAATATCTTCAATATGTTCTTATTGGAGGCCTGAGCCTATCCATTCCCTTGAGGGTAATAAGTAGAAGAACAATGTTTGGTAATTTTGAACTTGTCACAAAGTTCATCCATGTCTTTTTTCTTAAATTGTCCCCCATTGTCTATCACAATGGATGAGGGGATACCGTATCTGTAGATGATATAGTTGAGAATAAACATGGATACTTGTTTACCCATAGCTTTGATCAACGGTACTGCTTCAACCCACTTGGTGAAGTATTATGTGGCTGTTATGATAAATTTGTGTCCACCTGAAGATGGTGGATAGATTTGCCCAATTAGGTCAAAGGCCCAATGTTGAAATTTCCAGTGAGTAATAAAAGGTAACAACTCGCATACGGGAGCATGAGTTAAATGGCCATGAGTTTGGCACTTCTTGCATGTTTTAGCAAATTGTATAGCATCTTTTTCCATGGAGGGCTAGTAATACCCTGCTCAAAGGAGTTACTTAGCTAATGAAAGACCATTCAATTGAGATCCACAAACACCTTCATGGACTTCCTCTAGCGCGCTTTCAGACTCATCGTGTTCTAGACACCTAAGGAGAGTACCGTCAAGACCTCTTCTATACAGGTCATTAGCCATGATTAGGTAACGTGATGCATTTCTTATAAGCTTTCTTTTTTTATTTCTTGATAGGTTGTTTGGAAAAGTTTAGTGTTGGAGGTAAGAATAGATATGTGTGTATCAAGAAGAGTCAGTATCCATGAGGAAGCACACAACTTGAGATTCTAGGGAATCATAGGTGGGAAAGAGGAGTTCTTCCACCAGGAAGTCATAGCGAGCGGTGTTCTTCAAGTTCCAGCATGGAGGCCAAGGTAGCCTTAGCATCGGCTACTTTGTTTGCTTCTCTTGGTATCTGTTGGAAAGTAACAAATACAAAGTATTTCTTGAGAGAGTCGACCATTTGTTTATATGCACTAATACATTTGAGGTCAATTTTTGACCTTTATTTTTTACCACAGACCATTTTGGCTTGTGATGTTCTCTTTTTTTTTTGTTTATGTCCCGATTTTGTCTAAATTTTGACACCAGTTAAATTTATTGTGGAAACTTTGACTAAATCAGGATATAAAAAAAAAAGTGAATGAACTCACTTCATTTTTCATTTTGTTTTATGCGCGGGTGGGAGGAAGGTTTCAACAAGAAATTTCAAGTCATTTTGTAGGTTGGAAATAGGTATGTTTTTTCTCTGTATTATTAGTCTTCGAATTAGGTATGGTTTTTCTCTGTATTGCATTTGTTTCTTAGTTTCATTAGAGTTTGTTAGGGCTTTTGATTTGTTTCTTTTCTCTGTGATTATTGATTTTTTTCTCATATTAATCCTTTTTCATCTTTGTTTTTACCTTTTCCATGTATCATTTATATCTTTGGCGGCCTTGGACAAAACATAGTTTAAGTTTGTCCTCTTTTTGTCATGTCGCAATTTCTGGCCTATGAAATTGGTCCATTGTATTAGGCTAGAAACCAAGGGTTTCAGGGAAGTCACTCTTCTTGAAACACACAATCTTAACACTGGTCCTAACACCCTCTAATACATCCCCAAGGGCCATTTTGACTATCATCTACCCTCTCCATTCATCGAGTATCCCACAACCAATACTGGTGCTTTCAAATACACCCTTCAATGTATGTGTTCACCAAGCCTGTCACTGTTCCTCATCAACTGACGCCCTTCCCTGCATTCAAAACCACATATAATATATATCATACATCAATGGCATCTCCCACCAAACCACAGTTGACACAAGGGTGGGAGTGCCTTACATTTTATGGGGTTCCAACCTCTAACTACTGCCTATGCTTACAATGCCAGTCACTGTCTACACAATACCAGTCACTCCTATGGTGTTACAAAAAAAAAAATAGTAAGGTTCTTACATAAACAAATAAAACTAATGTTTGGAGATGTTCCTAAATTACCACCAAGCCAATATCAAATTATAAATATCTTATTCAATTCACTGTTGTCTAGACTGTTCCACGAGATAGTGAACTATAGAATTGTAGAGAATTTCATTTTTGCATTGATTGGTTCGATTACAAACTTCAACCATGACATATCCTTACTTATCTCTCCTTTCTACCCTCAGTCCCCCCTTCACATAGAGACTCTAATCCATAAAAGACCAATTGTAACCTTATAACTAACTTCTAACTAACTGATACCAGTCACCAAACTGACTGTATTAACAAAATATAGATAAGATGTGTTGTCAAGTTGACAACTGATGTTGTCAACTTGACAACATGACTCTAAAATTCCCTATAATGTCTTTGCAAAGGTTTAGAAACAACCTTTGCCAACCAACCTAACATATAACCCCTTCTAACCCCAACTAAGCCTTTTTAGGCTCATATTGCCAATATAGGCACATTACAATGTTTTACACTTCAAGTGCTTTTGACAACATTTAGAGGCCAAAATTACCTTATTACATCTTTTAAGACCCTTATAGGTCATCTTCCCAATCCCCTAACCTAGGATCAATCCTTAATCCATTCCTAGTGACCCCTAGGTACCTTTTAGGCTTAACAATGCCATTAAGGCTTACAATCAAGATTGGATTATAATAAGATCAATATATGATCAAAACAATATTACATGACCATGAGATTTATGACTTACATCATTTGAACATTATTTATGATTTTATGTGATGGATTTATGGATGATTTATGTTTCAATCATGCGATGATAGTTTTTAATTATAATTTCATATGGTAATTGATATATTATTACACAATGGTAATGATATATATGTTTATGATGATGTTTAGTGGTTTTCATATGATGGATATATGGTGTATTTATGATGTATGTGAGAATATTGATGTAATTTATATAATTTGTAAAATAAAATAAAAACAAGTGTACTATTTGCAAAACACAAACATTAGATTATGAATGTGATAATAGCATATACGACAATTGTCATAATTAAGAAGAAATGATGATTACTAGGATACAGATGTATAGCAAGTTTATTATATTATTAAATAATCTAGCTTAATCATATGCATAATGTGAATCATGATTTAAATGACAATGTAGATAATTAGCAATGATTATATGGTTCTTAAGGAAAGAAAAAAAATAGACATGTGATTTTTAACAAAGAGCGCGTCCTTATTATTCTCTGTACCATCTGTTTGTTCTACTTCTATTTGTGGCTGTGAATAATCTTTCTGGAGAAATGGAATCCAAGTATTTTGATTTAATAATTTTTGTCCATTTTGGATTTGATTTAGAGAATACATTCCAAACTAATTTTTCCCCCAAGGTTAGGTTTCTTGCTTCCAAGTTGTCGATACCTGAACCTGCTTGAGGTTGGCTTTTACAAATTGAATCCCAGGATATTAAATGAATCCTCCTTTTCTCATCAGGTTGCCCTTCCATAGGAAATCTCTGAGCATTTTTTCTAATCCCTAAAGAACTCCTTTTGGGGTTTTAAGAACTAACATAATATAGTTTGGAATGGTAGAAAGGGCCAATTTGATCATAAGGAATATGCCTGCCAACGACAACCACTTACCTTTCCAGGCAGCCACTCTATTTTGAATTGAGGATAAAATGGTAGCCCCAATGAAAAAGGAACTTCTAGATGTTTACAAGGCAAACTTTCAAACTTTCCTTTGAAAATCTAAGAAAATCACCAATCTTTTGAATATTATTTAAAGAGGCAAAGCTGAAGATAAAAATGTGTGCAATCTAGAATGATTCAATTATGGGATGAGACCATGACTTTTCCCACAACTGTTTTAGGATTCCAGATAATAGCCGAACCCCCTAAAGCGATAGGGTATTAGCAACTAGTGACTTGGCGAAACATGGTGAAGACATTTTAAGTTTTCTTAAATGTCATCTGTAGCAGGCCCAAAATCAATGAAAGTTGTATGCAGATCAACACTATATTGAGATACCATTCAATGTGGGAGATATGATCTTTTTACGCCTATATCCTTATAAGAAAACTTCTATTAAGCGAAGTCGAGCTAAAAATATCAAACCTTGTGTCTATGGACCACACAGAGTTTTGAAAAGGATCGGTGAAGTGGCTTATGAGTTAGAGTTGTGCTTCTTGCCTCGAGAAGGCACTTGGCTAATATATTGCACCCTTAGTTGATTTTCCTCCATTGGATGATAAAGGGAAACTTGTTCAAAGGGCCCTCACTGACATACGATAGAATAGATTGAGAGACATGACCTTCACCAAATGCTTAGTCCATTGGAGGAACCTACTTGCAAAGGACACTACTTGGGAGGGTCTTGAGATGTTTGAATATCCAATAGTATTGCTTGTGGGCAACCAATTTTGGGGAGGTCAGACTTGTAATGAGATATTTAGATAGATCAAAATAAATAATTTAAACAATGGAGCCATGAGCTGGGACATCAGGTGTAATAGTCAATAAATTATTGTCCTACTCTCCCTACTCATGGGCCAGATTGGGGTAAAATAATTTTTAATCCTAGTGTAAGGGGATGTGGTTTTCCATAAAGGAGTGGTCATATATGACTTACAAGTTTACTTTCAAGACAATGTGGGAGCTATTTGAGAAGGATCTTTCCAAGGTTATAGTGAAGTGCTTGTCTGCTTTTGAAAATACTGCCAATTTCTATATAATTTCTGCTACATCTTGAATCATGTGTTCAACTATCTATTCAGGGATGAAAATTCTTGGATTTGAGAGATTGGAGGACAAAAACCCTCTAATTTTCTGAAGGTAATCCCATATGGAGATGGTAATCTATGATTAATGTTATTTGTATTCTATTTATTTGAATAACAATATTCAGTTCCTGCTTGTTTGTGAATATTTTTATTGTTTATGCAATCTATTGCAAAATTATATAGCTACAGACCATCCCAACGCATGGGAAATACAAAAAATCTACAGGCTGAGATTTTTTTTAAGTTCTCATTCTCTATTTTGATTGATCAAGTTCTGCATTTTGAGAAAAATCTGTTTCTTGTCAATCTCAATTTTTAAATGCTTGTTTGCCTCAAAGTGACCTTTCAGCAAATAAAATGATAAACTAATGCAGGTTTTTAAGACATAGTGGCATTCAGCTCCTAGTTTTTTTCTTTTGATTTCTTCCCTTTCCTCTGCTACCCCTCATTCTCATCTTTGACACTCTGTTTCTCTTCGTTCATTTGATCTGTACAAGTTTCAATTGAACAAATTTATCAGAATATCAATATATTTTCTACACCATAAGGCTTAAAAAAACAATAGTTAAATTAAATTTTATTAGATTTCCACTATATATTAGATTATTTCTTAGTGCTTCTGGATTTGATTGTGTGTACATTTTTTAGCATCAAATCCACAATCAAATCCAGAAGTACTAAGAGATAATTGTTAACTTGTTGACAGGATTTTAGTACTTAACCATTTCCATTATAAGGAATCCGCAATTTAGCCAATCCCACACAAATGACATCCATGTGAATTATTAATTTAGATATCATGCCCAAAAAATAACAAAATATATTGTGCAATCTCAGAGTTGCTGACTGCATACAGTCAGTCGGTACTGGTGTTTTGGGCCCCCTCTAAGCTTTAAAGAGTCCCAATTTCTGCAATTCCAAAACTGACCTCATCTTCTTATCTACTCACTATCTCAGCTTATCTTATCTAAATTGGCTTCAATTTACTAAATAGGATCCACCATCCTCACACTCAAAACAAACACACTCATAATCAAACTTGACAAGATGAATATTGACACCAACAAGACTAAGGAAAGGTGAGGTGAAGACAGTCTGATACAGACAAGTAATGTCTTGACCCCGGTAGCCATATTGGCAGGGTAAGGGGATGAAAACAAGGACATTTAGATGGTTTATTCACCTATTGCACCTGGCCCCACAAAGATAGGAAAAGTTGTATGGGTCCAGGTACAGGAAAACTTGCCAGCATGAAATTAGATGTTTATAGTACATGTCAAACTCTTTCAAATACAATAGAGTAGAGGAGCCAACTGTCTTGATGGAAGGAGAATTGATTCCATTGTCTGTAAGTTCTGATTATACTTCTCCACAAGCATCTTCAATGGTTTGTAATCAAATGATAAGAATGGATTGTATTTGAGAACTATAAGCAGGTGTCTAGAGTTGATTCTAAGCTATCCTTGACTATAGAAGTGTTGTTTTTCAGTCTGAGTGGTGAAATCAAGGTCATCGTGGAAGCATATGTAGTCCCAATGTGGCATTTTAATGTTGTATAGCTGAATATAATCTTGAAATTGTGCAATTTGCTATTTTGGGAAGGAGGCATAACTCATCTTTGCTTGAGTTTTCATCCACAATTGATTTATTCTTGGTGAACATGTGTTCATGCCAATAAATATGCGTGGCTCTTCTTGTTTACATTTTCATTGCCCGTTTCATTAAATTTTCTTTGAATCTTTCATTTCCAGCACTTTGGCCAACATTACAACTCTATGTTATATTTTAATGCTTCTTTCATTAGCAAATATCTTAGACCAAGTACAAGGGATTGAGCTTAATTGGTTAAGGCATTCAGTTCTCACTGTAGAGACCCAAGTTCAAATTCCAAAGGAACATCAAGTATGAAATTCTAAGTAGTGACTCTTGGTCTTCCATAGTTGGCTTCTAAAGTGAAAGTGGTTTTTAAAGATGTGGATTTCTTAGTTGTCACTCTTGGTCTTCCATAGGTGGTTTATATTGGAGTTGATGAAAACTATCAACCCACAACTCCCAAGAATCACCTGCATGCAAACCTGTCACAGAAAGAGAGAAGCAAAAAAGCTATGGAGGCCAAAAATCACAGATTGATGGAAGAGGA